>JAQIXC010001788.1:0-13048 GCA_034697605.1 Metabelba pulverosa
ACTTTGTTAAATTATCTTAAGCCGTTTCTGAGCTATTCCAGGATTCAACACGCATGAATTTACTGAACGGCCCCTTATATATTAATGATATAAAAATAAATTATTTGAATAAATATTTTAGAATAGTTAGTATGTCAAATTTTATCGATGACACCAAATTCAAAAGTAAAATTTCAATTGAAAATTTGATACCTAGGTAAAATGGTACTAATATCACGTGAAATGTTTCCAAAATTATACTGTTAACAATTCTAATATTAATTAACTCTTAAAAAAATATTGTGTTATTTTAGTTTGAAAATCTGATTTCAAGGAATGCTCAAGGTTAAATCAAGGAAATGTTTCCATTTTACCCAAAATAGCAAGCTGGAAATTGGCAAAACTTTATGCATTAACGTCGTATCGTGTAGTGAGGGTCGATACCTTGATATGTCCGCCTACCATGTATTTTATACACTCGACATACTTAACCACCATGCTAGAAACATTCTTCTTTTCGCAAATTAACTTAGCCAGTTTATCAAGTTCGTTTTCCCAATCAGCAATAAGCATGATTACTTTGTCGACAGACTTTTTAATCGTGATACTTTCCGAAATGGCAAAAAACGCGACCACATTCCAAACAATACGCTTTAAATTATTATGCACCTCGCGCAGCTCTTTCTCAAATGAGTAGACGTCGTTAGTGATCGCGATCACCTTGCTCGTTAACATGATCAAATTCTGAAGGTTTATATCGTTGAATTCGTCTTCGGTTAGATCGAGTTTGCATGCATATTCAAGCAGGATAATTGTAAATCTAACCCCGCTTGCATTTATCCGACTCTAGATTTAAATAAGATTTTTGTAAAAATATTAGCAAGATTATTTTATGTAAATTAACTAATTCTTTCAATAATTGTATTTCCACTCTAAATTTACCTCGACCACCTCGTCAAATGTAAGCTTGGTACTATTTATCAGTTTCGATTCAGCAATCGAAGCCAAGAATATAACGGTCCAGGTGTCGACTACTCGGGTTCTCTGCACCGGCGCAAGTTCGGCGAACATCGCGTCGAGTACCGCATACGAGCCGAGAGCGTACGGCTTCCAGTTTACCATGCTCGTTTCGGCCGGCTTATTTAGCTTGCTCACCACGTCGAAACATTGCGAATATATCGATTTAATAAGCGCCGCGTCCCGGTGCACATCGCCCCAGTCGTTCTCGAGATGGTCGTCCCAAATAAACAAGAAACTCCATATTTTCACCATGTTAGCGTATCGGTCGCGATTTTCGATGAGCGGGTAGAAATAAGCGACAAATATTGCCGTGTCGCAATGTTTATAGAATAGCTCCTTGCCTATTCCGCTCAATTCGTAGCACCAGTGCACGTGGCGCGCGATGTCCGCCTCCTCGTGCAGTTTATTTCGCTTAAAATGAAATATTGTTGCAACTTCAAACTTAACTTCATCATGATCAATCTGAGAGTGTAATGGTTGTTTTTCTAAAAATTAAGTTTAATATAATGATATACTTATAATATGTACATCTTAATGTGTTTGCAAATTTAAGCCATTAATACTGAATTTAACTTTAATTGAATAAATAAAATATTTATATGAAATATTAATATCACGCACCCGTACCGTTGCCAATGATGGGCACCGGTATGGGTCCGGGCGGTAGACGCCATACGCGCGCATAAAACGCCAACAGTTTGTACGCAATTGCGCCGATTATTAGACTCAGAATTGCGGTCCGAATGTCGGCGAAAATGAGTGCAGATATGCTCGTTGTGATCGACATCTTATGTCAATTACATAAAAACAATTAATGATTTAGAATTATTTACCCGAATTATTATATACAGTATATAATGGTTATCTCAAATAAATGTTTTATAATAGAATATTTTTACACACTAAATGTACATGTACATAATATTAATAATTTAATAGCTTATAAATAATATATCAAAATATTATGATTTAATGTTGGAATTAAACAACAGATTCACAATACGTGTTTAAAACAATGTTTTAACCAATAACAAATACATGACAGATTGGGCACAAATTAATATCATGAAATAACATTACATAGAGAGATGACATGTTTGACATACCATGCAAATAAAAGCATGCTCAGTTAATGCAAATAACTGTTATGCCTGTAATGCTACTACCTAATTTATCAATATAATTCAATGTGGCTGAATTATATTAATATTTGTTTGTCGCTAAAACTTAATTTATCAAAAACAGCAAGAACAAACAGTTGAATGGAAAAAATTTAAATAATGTCACACATTATTATAACAAGTTTCGTTAATACATTTGTTAAAAATTTAGCATACAGATTTTGCAATATAAAATTAATGATAACGTTTGCGACTAACATGCATATAAACCTCTTTTTTAATTAAAATAATCCTTCATCGCATATTTGAATCGTTGATATTTCGGGCCATTTGGTTTGTAAATTAATTGTGTAATAATTTGGAAAATGACATACTAATTTGGTTGCATTTGAAAATAATTACAGTAATAATAAATAATTGTGAGCGATATTTGATTTGGCAATTTGGAAAATTTGATTATTTCAAAATTTGTTTGGTGTTTGTTTAAACAAAACCATTAAAACAAGATTTAGCAAACAATAATATTATATAACAAAATATATAATAATTATATGGAATTAATAAATTAATAACATAGTTTTCAAAAAATTCATTTTGTTTAATTAAATAACAGGATTAATTAAAGGACAGTTTTTAAAAAAATGCGTAATCTTTCATAGTGATGTATAATCTAGTTAGCTTTGAGATGAATGCAGTGTAAAATCACTCACCTATTCCCGAAAGCAACGGCGCCTATAATGTTGAGAATAGTGTCGTAAACGTAATCGAAGGGAACGAACGGCTCATTAACGCCGACTTCGGCTAAAATGCGTTTAACCGTCCGATCGACGCAATCGGTCGCCAGATATACGAGTCTATTGGCCGCCAACTCCGCGGGTTTCGGATATAGTTTGATAAATGAGTTTAATAAAATTATCATTGCTAATTCCGGAGAAATAAATAAATACCACATATTCGTCATTATATTGTCTTAATTGAGCTATGGCCCGACAATCTTATATGAATTTTTAATGTTTTATATTTTTAACATGATATTAAAATAAGAGTATAAATTATATATTAATTTTAGTAGAAATTTCATTAAAATAGACATTTTAAAAATACACACGTTTTAAAATTTATTTAAGTAAATTATTTTTATTATTCATCTGAATAACTTTTAATAAAATAATTGCGCAGAATGCTAAAATCTAAACAAATAAATAATTTATAAATATTAAAACTAATAATATTTATGCATGGTTACCTCATATCCGCGAAAATAGTTGATAACAAATAGCTTGAAACACGTGAATCCGATTTTGGTTTTATTGCGTTTTCCGATGCGTTCGTAAATCGACAAAAACTAAAATCAATTCAAAAAATTTTAAATATTTTTAATTGTTAACAAAGAAAAAGTATATATAATTTTGCCTAGAAAAACCCACCCTACCCCACCCACCCCTGTTGTTATTATATTTACAGCGACTACTTGCTTATTGCTGGAATGTAAAATTACATATTTGTATTGCAGAGTTATTTTAATATTAATTAAATAATTATGATTGCTAGAATTATATCACTTTTTTATAATCACTAATTAATTTCAATTGTAATAATCAAAACTTACTTTGAATCCGAGCCGAGCGTTGTGTACAACCGAACGCGTCATTCGCATCGAAACCAACGCATACGACGACAACAACTTATAAGTCTTTTTCGCCGCGAAGTTTACCGAAGCGGACGACTCGATCACAATTAGCAAATAGAAGATAAACAACAGTAGAAAACAAGACAGCATTAATTGCACTAATGGTTGCAATCCCCGGCCAAATATCACCATGTACATTGTAAATGCAATAATAAATGTGCATGCGACCCATAAGAGACCGATGAATTTTGACCAATAAGTGCCGTCATATTTGCCAATCTCGGTGTATATGAAATTTAGCCGTTTTATTAGCCTGATCAATTGCCATGATTGTAATGGAATTTTATTCAAATTAATTCTTGCTAAATAATTATTTATTTCTTGCAGTTTTAATCTCAAATATTTGGATAAAATAAACAAGTAAATTAAATGCATTACAATAATACTATACGTGTAATATGTACTTGCTGCAAAGAGAAAGCTGTGAGGAATATAAACAATCATTAGAATTCTGTCGATTGTATTAAAATAGAATGCAAAAAACGCCATGATAAACCCGACTATAACGTAGAAATAGCCGTATATTTCAAAACAAATAAATAAATATTTCGATGTTTTCAGTAAAACGCGAATCGAGTGGTCGGCCGTTAGACCGCATTCCGAAGGCGTAACCACTCCCGACATCATATCGAAGACTCGCAGATATGTTGGTTCGATATGACTTAAGTAGTTACATAACTGTATTAATTGAGTCAATGTGTCGATTAAATAAATCAAGATACAAGTCATGTTGAATTCAAACTGCACGTTTAATAGATATGGATAGTCGCCGATATACACATAGTATAGTTGCGATCGGTTTGGCGTTAACAGCGAAATAACGCATCGAATCATTACTATCAACGGTATCGCGAAGACGAGAATCGGGTGATTGTGTTTCGGCCGATACGGACAGCCGTTTCGATACAGAGATAAGCCGTAGAAATAGAAGTGTTGTCCAGACGTTGGCAAACGTAGAGCTGATGGCAATAACTCGTTTGCATCTAATTCTTTCGCTTTATTCATAATTTATAAATATACTATAAATCAAATAATTTAATCAAAACAAAATTTACTTTTTAAGCACTTGTTATTCTTATTAATGTGTTACTTAGTATGACATTTAAAATTATCCTGATAAAGTAACAGTGCTTTACAAATAGCTTCTCGGTTTATAGTAATTAATAAATGTTATGCAAGTCTTAATAGACATAATTTAATTTTATAATTATTGTTTGTTATGTAAACAGTATAATTAACTTATATAATTAAGTTAATTATAAAAGTTAATTATATAATTTATATTAGTGATATAATTAGAGTTTCAAAATAACATGTAAATTGGATCAAATAAAATGCAATTAATTCATAAGACGTTATCTAATTTTGTATATTTAATTATAGATAGATTATTGTTTCAATACATGTGTTTTACAACTAGAAATAATAGTCTTGTGATACTGTATTTTGAAATTATAAAAATTATAATATTGTTTTTATTGACAAACTTGTTTATTTATATTATTTCATGTTATTTAATATAGCTATACCTTTTATAATATAGTTTGTCATTTAAACGTAACTTGCTTATAAATATTGACTGTATTATTTTTAATTAGCGCGTGGCTTTATACTAATTAATGAAATGTGTCTTTAATTATAATTAACAAAATAAAAATATTTACAATGTTTAAACTATAATTTTTAATGTAAACAGCATAATTAATAAATTAATAAGTGTATTATAGGCTATTACTCTAATATTAGCTAGTTTATGGTCTCAGGTAATATATTTACTAATTGTTTCAGTTTTATAAAACAACTAGCATCTTAATATCTGACAAGAGATTATCGAAATTTTTCATGTAAATAAATGCACTGGAATAGTTATTATTGAAACAAGTAAATTATATAAGAATATTTTTATTACATTTTAAGTTTTTAAAACAAATAAGTAGTATAAAAAGTAGTATTAAATTAATAACAATCACTATAACACTTTTCGATTTAAAATCTTTTTCAATGTATTTATATACCGTAATAATTAATATAATCTTATACCAGACTTTTAGACACTAGTTGTATAATTAAAATACAATGATAAATAAACAGTCTATTAATAATCAATACGTAATTTTTACTATAAATAATGGCAATAGTAGCAATAAACTTATTTTTACATAAGTTAGGCTATAGACATTAGCTTAAAACGTTTTTATATCATATTTTTATAATGTATAGCTAAATATAAAATTATGATTTATTAATAATAAAATAATAAAATAAAATTTTATAAAGCTAATATGAATTAATCTGCGTATAATTATAGCATGTAAGTAATTTCATTATTGCGATACTATTTAATCATATAATCTATAATTAATTCAAACACATCTTTGACGGAGAGACCTAACCAGAGGCCCAGACATCCGGCGCTGTAAGATATCAATGAAATGATTGACATTTCGGGCATATGTTCGATGAGCTGATCGGCCATTCGGTTATGGCGGACGAATACGTCGGCGCCGTTCACACCCGCACCCAACTTAAGCTTGCTCGTTTGACGGATTCTTGCATTAAAAATCGTCATGTTGCAATCGCGCGGACAGCGCAAATCGCACTGACTCATATCCACATTTGCCAAGTACAATTTATCGCGCGCCGTCGGTAGCGTCGGGCAAACGGGTCGATGCGCCAACTCGTGCGCAAAACACGCGTTTCGATAATTATATGTCATATGTTGCGCAATGCAGGCGCGACGTAACGCGCGGTCAACGCTATCGATGCGACACTTTGCGCGGCAATGGACGCGCGCGCACAGAGAGTCGGGGACGGCGTTCGGGTCGTCCAACTCGTAGACGCGACACGCGCTTTCATACGGCGCCGGCAGTAGTCGCGTCTCAATCGCGTTGTAGTCTATGTGCGTTTCGCGGCCCAACTCGGCCGACATATACTGGTCGGGATACTCGTCCGAAATGACGTTGGGTGAATGGACTTTCACCTTGATCTTATACCGATCCACTATCCAATACCACTCGAACGGAAACCACCGGTCATTGTGTCGTATATTTATGGTTATATTTTTCAAATCGATGCTTACGTTCCGCCACTTCGGCCGCAATTGACTGAAAAATGCGAAACACTTGTAGTCATACGACTCGAACGTAACGATCGGATTGACGTCGCGATAACTGCGCTGTCGTTGCGAATCAAACGCCCGGACAGTGAGCGCCGAGTCGTGGAAATCGATCGCGAAATCCGAATACAATGTATCGAATAGTTCGCTGAGCGTTAGGTTGTGCCGGAGCACCATCTGAAGCATGCCGTTATTGTTCAATTCATACATGAAAAATTTCATTTTGTTCGGTATGTAATCCATGGCTAATTTAAACGCGTAATACTTGTCACTAATATCAGGATACTTTTCGGCGAGTTTTTCGTTGCCCAGCAATCGATGAAAACACAGTGTAATCGCCGGTATATTCGCGGCCCGTATTCGCTCGAAACGCGTCGACACAACCGTTCGACGGCTTAGATATACCGACATTAGGCCAGACGTCTGGTATATGAGTCCCGAAATACACAGTATTTTTGGCAATGCATTCAAAATATCCAATTTGTTCAGTGTAATAAATTTCAAGCATTTTTTGCAAACAATTATAACAGGTTTAAGAAAAATCGCACCGACTGTACCGAAACATAGACACATCATAGCGCGCTTGGTGAATTGTTCGATAATACCAAATAAATCAAGCATGCTTGCTTCTACAATGCAATGTTTGCTCGCCGTAACTTTGCACAGATCAATCAACTCAATAATCAGATAATACATCGATAATCCGAACCAAACGCCTAACTAACCGCTCAATTCGGCCGTAAGCGACGTAAACGTGATTTTCGGGAAATGTGCGCTCAATACGTCCGGCATTTCGTTGCGATATATACTTAGCATTATAACTGGAAACTCGATCTGAACCTTATGATCATGGTAATATATATAACGCGTTTCGAAACAATCGATTCGGCAGTATTGCTCGCATCGGCGCAAGTGTTCCGAATAAATCGATTTGTTGGCCATTTCGGCCGAATCCGCACAAAACGTTAAGTTTCGATATTTGCCGATAAACTCGTTTCGAATCAATATTTGCAATGACTTTGGAAAGCATTTCGGTTTGAGTCGAGCGAACAGACACTCGTCGAGACAGTCGGTGCGCGTAATCGAGCCGTACATTTGGCAGTTGGCCGCAGACGGCGGCGGCAATAGTCGCGTCCGAATTGTATTGAATGCGATGTTATTGTGTTGTCTGAATGATAGCGCAATATAATCGAGTTTATCGGAAAAAGCCGGTATATTTGCATCTGGGTGAATTGATAGAAGCACTTGATTATTACTATAGAGTATATCGGGAAACCAGCGATTATCCGGAATAATACCAATTAGAAATTGCTTAAATTGTTGCACACTGCTCAAATTGTTGCGCGCGTAGTCAAACTGCACAGTAAAACACTTGCGTAATTTGCCCTGAATATTTACCAATGATACGGACGAATTATCAAGTATAATTAGCACGTTGTTAACGTGAACGTAGAGAGTTGGCCACGGTTTGCCCATGTTTAAAACGGGATTCACATTGTGCGTAGGATCAAAGCTGAGTTGATTGAACAGTGTATTAACGGTTAGATTATCGCGCAGTCGCCGATGTAGTCGCGCGAATGGCGCGTAATATTTTGTCATGATCATTCGCTGCGATTTTGCGTTCATGGTTAAGTTTAGTAGTTCTGTTTTATTAAGTTCATTTTTTGTGTAGTAATTTGCGATATATTCTTCGTATAGATTCCGATATTCCGGGCATTTGAGAGCGAGTGCTCGCATCGATAGCGTAGTGGGAAAGCAGAGCGTAATTCCCGGAATCGGAATCACTTCGAGTCTCTCGACCGATGTGTTGACGACTGTAGTAGCGCTCAGATACTCGACGAGGAGTTCCGTCGACTGATAGACGAATCCGATTAGCGCTAACACCGCGATCAGGCGGTACTTGATATGGAATCGGCGTTTTGCGATGTTTTTAACCGTATCAAACATGATTAAACCTGATTTATAAATATAATGTTATATTTTATTACTAAGTTATTATTAAACTTCTTAAATTGATATTTATGTAAATACAATTAGATTATTCTCGTAATATTTATAAGTATAAAAACAAAGCATAAATAACTAATTACAATCAGTTAAAAATACCAAGTTATTTTTAAAATAAGCTTTAGAAATTTTTAATAATATTTGAATGTAAAATTATCTCATACATTTAATATATTATTTTCTAGATTATTTAATCAATAACAAGCTACAAATTGAGAGTGAGAAAAAATGGTTTATTATATTGATTACTTTATTTTATTTATATTTTATTTTATAAAATATATTTTTAAAATTTTTATTGAATTTTTATTAAATTTGTTTTGACAAAAAAAATATTTTTGTAAATTAATAATTTATTTATTTTCAATCAATACAAATATGCATAACATAATCCGGCTATTAATAAATTTATTGTTGAGTATGCACCTGTATAAAACTATATATTCGTGAAAGAATTAATTTCTAAATAACAAAATTATTAATTAAATTTTAATTTTTAAAATTAATTCGAGCAATTTTTTCTTAGTAATTGTTAAAAAAAGTGTAATATTCTATAGAGGACGATTTTAAACAAAAATTTACATATTTATTAAATGCTAATTATAATAATGTAATTTATTGTTCTAATAATTTTAAGCAGTTTTAGCCTAAAATTCATTATTAAGTGTATATATTATATTGGAACAGGTTAAATAAAATTCAAATAATTATAAATGTTAGTTTTATTAAATTAATTAATTTATTTATTATTACAGCTTTTTGATATTGCTTTTCCCGTGTTTTAGTTTTCTTATCCTGTTTTGAGGAAACTCTTTCCCGTTTTGAGGAAAGTCTTTCCCATTTGCTCTCATTGCCCAGTGACTATTCCTTGAGAGAGCGCTAGTATAGCTACTGTGCTCTCCGACATAGCCTATGCTATATGCGTTGAAAAAGTAGTTTAACATGTACTCAGAGTTTGCACAGAAGCCAAACTCAAATGCACTCTGCACTCTCCACTTAGTACTCGGCCTCTACTAACCAGTGCCCTCTATGCCACTGCTAACTAGTTTTTTATGGCATATAATACGAATGGGAAAGTCATTCCTCAAAACGGGAAAGACTTTCCTCAAAACGGGATCAGAAAACTAAAAACTGGAAAAGCAATATCAAAAAGCTGTAATTATTAATTGATATTATTACACCTAGTTTGTTTAGATTATGTGTATTTAAAATGTTTATTATTTAAAAAAGTAATATATAGTATTTAATGGCTAGCAAATATAAAAATATTAATTTATTTATTAAATTGCTAACTACGTTTAATAAATAAATTAATATAATCAGCATAATTTAAATTACGTTATTATATTATTATGTTGTTTATACATACTTTAACTTAATTCCAATGTTATAAATTACAATGGGTACGTTAAAATATGTGTGAACAAATTAAATATCGGAACAAAATATAAAATAATTCAAGAGCAAGTTAGTAGTGAACACCTATTTGAAAATTGTTCTAGGGCAATTGATTTTTATCTTTATATATAACTTTATTACGAAATCATATTAAAAATGTTAATAAATATTAAATTTGTTTTTGATAAAATAATTTTTGTCAACAATTAATTATTCATATTAAAATTCGCATACAAAACTTGATTGAAAACATTAATCAATCTGCTATAGTTGGTCAGCAAACGTTTCAAAATTTTGATTCTAGTGACCTATGACCTTAATATCATTTATGTCACAAAAACAAGCGGAAATAGATGCATCAAATGAATTTTACCGCGTTAAATTTTTGCAGGCAGTTTTAGAACAGTTTTAATTCTACGACGGCTGGAATTAATTAAAAACTTATTATGCTCTAAGAGTAAATGGCATACGATTATTGAGTGGAGTGTAGAGTGCATTGGAGTTAGGCTTCTCTGCAAACGCTGATAACATGTTAGATTATTTTTGACTGATTTATACGTGTGTATGCTGTTTTAGTTAAAAATAATCCACATAGATTCCCAGCTCATTAATCAAAAAATCTATAAAGTCATAGATCAACTACAACTGCGCTATAACTTAAAAACTTAATTTTAGTGCGTTTATTTGGTAATGCTGGATTAAATTATTATGTACTTAATATAATTTAGTTATGCTAAATTGCTGAAGTAAACATATAGTTAATTACAAATAATTTTTTTTTATTTAGTAATGGAATATTACAAATTTACTCAAATAAAACTTAAACATATGTCGTTTATTATTTCTAACATGTTGCTTTATGCATTCATTTTGTATCGTTTAGTAACTGTCGACACTTTTTTATTTCTGCCTACCATATACTTCAAACGCTCGACGTACATAACCACCATGCTAGAAACGTTATCTTTCGTGCAAACTACATCAGCAAGTTCATCAAGCTCACTTTCCCAGCCTGCAATAAGCTTGGTAACTTTATCGACAAACTTATTAATAGTTATTAATTCCGAAAGCATAAAAAATGCTACCGAATTCCAGACAATCTTGTTTAAATCACCATGCTCTTCGCGAAGCTCTTTCTCAAACGAGTAGACGTCGTTCGTGATCGCGATCACCTTGCTGGCCAACAGGATCAAATTTTGAAAATTTGCATCGTTGAATTCCTCATTGGTCAGGTAGATTTCGTGCGCATATTCAAGTAGTGCAATCGTAAATATCACCCCGCTCGCATTTACGCGAACCTGGATTGAATTTTAACACGATGTATTTTAATATCTTTCTATATCTTCAGCCATATAAGTTACAAAGCATAATATTACTACACTAATATTAACTTGATATCAAGTTTAAATTATACGGTTTATTTTTAACTAAAATTTTGAAATGAGCGCTTGGTCAAAAAACTAATTATTCATGTATTAACCAATAATTAGTAAATTGACCAAGTGCTTATTTCAAATTTTCAGTTAAAAATAAACCGTAGTTTAAATCATCTAAGAAAATATACTTTCGAGTATGTCTATTAATCTTGAAAGCGTAATTGTAGCATTCAATTAAATTTTACTTCGACCACTTCGTCAAATGTGAGCTTGGCACTTTTAATCAGTTTCGATTCGGCGATCGCGTCGGCAAACGAGGCGGTCCAGGTGTCGAGCAGCCGGCGCCTCTGCGCCGAACCGAGTTTAGCGCACACGGCGTAGAGCACCGCGTACGGTTTCCAATTTACCATGCTCGTTTCGCCCGGCCAATTCGCCACGCTCGTATCGGCTCGCTTATTTAGCCGGCGCGCAACATCGAAACACTGCGAAAATATTGACTCGATGAGCGCCTCGTCCCGGTGCACATCGCCCCAGGCGTTCTCGAGATGGTCGTCCCAAATGAACAGGAAATACCAGATTTTTATTACGTTAGCGTATCGATCGCGGTCTTCGATCAACGGATAGAAATAAGCAACAAAAATGTCGACGTGCTTGTCGAATTGCTCCTTGACCATTCCGCTCAATTCGTAGCACCAGAAAATTTATGTCACGCACCAGAACCGTTGCCGATGATGGGCACCGGTGTGGGTCCGGGCGGTAGACGCCATACGCGCGCATAAAACGCCAACAGTTTGTACGCAATTGCGCCGATTATTAGACTCAGAATTGCGGTCCGAATGTCGGCGAAAATGAGTGCAGATATGCTCGTTGTGATCGACATCTTGTGTTAATTACATAACGGCTAGTAATGTTTAAACAATTAAACAGTTCTATTTATACTTTGATTGTTTTTAGTATTTTGTAAATGACTTTTATTTTACATAATCATAATTATCATTATAAAAAATTAAAACTTTAATTATAGACATGATTAAGCTATTCTAATAATATGTGTTTTATTAATTGCAATTTATATATGAAAATACTCTTTATAAGAGTGATAGGAAGGTATCATAGGAAATTAGCTAGGTACATTTAAGAGTGAAGGGGAGGTACATGGGTTATTTAGCTATAAAATTATTAAGCTAGGTAATTTTAAAATGAGCTGATTGGCAATATGAAGATTAGAGGCTGGATGAATTTTATATAGTAGCAAGTTGATTTATAAAAAACAAACTAGTTAATTTATAAATAGAATAAGGTAATTTTTTAAAACAATAAAGCTAATTTATAAATAATAGAT
>JAQIXC010001789.1:0-13045 GCA_034697605.1 Metabelba pulverosa
TCTCATTTGGCACTATTTGGCACTAAATTTGGCACTTTGGAATCTACTGGTTATTTTTGTATCTAAGCCATAATTTTATACATTGACTAATACAACTTTGCATGTTGTGTTTTAAAATTTTGTATGATATTAGATCAAATATTATATATAATTGTACAATGAAATTTTTCGGTAAGCAAATATTATAAATTGTATTTTATATTAAACACTAATTTTTACATTTACAAAACTAAAATATAAAGTTACATAATATTTGCTGTAATATAAGCATAATTTTTTGCTTAAATATTATTTAAGAATTAAAATTGTTTATATTATTCATATAAGATAGCCACCTTTTATAATAATGATATAATTATATAATAAGATATATTTCTCAATTTGATAAATATTATATTGCAAATAATTAGGCTTTTTTCCTTAAAGATTAGCTTACTTAATCAAATTCAATAATGCACATTTTTGCTATAATATTAAAAACTCATAAGACTATATAAATATTCTAATTTTTATTTTACATTATATTGTGGTTTATATATAATTATTTATCACATCTGATTGCTACTAATATAAAACAAACATTCACTATCATAAATTACTATTAAGAGTAAACTAAAATTAACACTAAAAATTGCGAATTTTATTCAAATAGCAATTGCATTTCTGGCGTTAACGTGGTCGCACGCTTTTATCGAATGTAGCGAGCGCAAATGTCCGAGCGAGGCGGAACTGGGCAATTCGTGCGCGTGCCTAGCCGAGTCGTACGGGCCGGTCGTCACGTGCAGCGATAGCATGCCAAATTTCGCCGACATTAACGTGGCCGAGTTCGTACTTAGCGAGGCGACCAACACCGCTATAACCATTACGGGAACGGCCGACCAGATTGCTCTCCACGACAATTTCTACTTGGTAAACATCGACTCGGTGTTCGAAATGAACGTGATGGTATTATCGGTTTACCGCACTGGCGATGGCGATTTGGACCTGTCGAAACAATTATATGCGAAAATGCCGAATTTAAACGTTTTACAAATTTCAGATAGTATCATTACTGAGCTTGGCGTGCAGTTTGTTAGCGCGCTTAATCTGCGCGAAGTTTATCTGAATAGTAATAAGATAAAATCGATTACATGGCCCGTTTTTATTAATTTGCCCAGAATTAGCAACGTATATTTAGCACGCAATCAAATCGCCAATTTAGCGCAGAATTGTCTTGTATTTAATACGCTCGTTGATTTGTTCATCGATCTAAGTGGCAATCAAATCAACACGGAACAATTCTATCAAGCTAATTTAGCGAATGAGCAAAATTTGCCGATTCACGTTGATTTAACCGATAATAATATTACAAATTTTGCCGAGCACACTTTTGCGCACTTTGTAAATAGGCCTGTTACATTCGATCTGGCTAATAATACAATTAATTGCTATTATGACGAGGTAAAATGGGCGCTTGGTGATTTGAAGAAACAAGCTAGCCAACAATTTTTAAACGTAAATTGCGCCGATTATCAAGGGCAAAATTTATTTAGCATTGAACATTTTCGCCAATCAACTGCAACGCCGTCAACGCCTTCTACTCCTTCAACTCCATCGACACCTTTGACGCCTTTAACGCCTTCAACTCCTTCAACGACTTAAACAAGTACAATCTTATCTACGACGAAACAATGTCCAACACTTGACGAGCTTGGTGATTGTATTTGCATTGAAAGCGAGATTAAGATAGTATGCCAAAATATTAATCAACTTCCACAATTATCTAACATAAATGTCGAATCGATTGAGATTATTAATGTGCAAGGCGACATGATTAATTTTACGGGACAAGCAAGCAGCATTATATTAAAAAATAATATTGATTTACTCAATATAAGTAACATGCTTGATTTAATCCCAACTAAATTTCACATAGATAATTGCCCAAAAATTAAATTAAATGACATTGTTTCAAAAAAATTGCCAAGCTTAAAAGAATTGAAAATTGAGCAATGCGATCTGAATAAAATTAGTAGCAAGTTTGACGTGTTTTCAAATATTGAAAAAATAATTTTAAATACAAATAACATCCAATTAATCAGTGGACATGTTTTCGAGAACTTGATGAATTTAAGAGAAATAATATTGCAAGATAATAAAATAACCACTCTACTAGCAAACAGTTTTGTTATCAGTTCAAATTATGACGTTGCAATTGAATTAAGTAATAATCTAATTACATCGGACCAATTTTGGCAAGCTCATATTTACTCGTTGACTGGCAAATTGATTCAAGTTGAGCTTGATAATAATTTAATTGATAGTTTTGCTCAGGATGATTTTAGCGAGATATTAGCCTATAATTTGAATGTTACTGTTAACCTCGCTAGAAATCCTATTAGGTGCAATTATCAAGATGTAAAATGGGCGTTGGATCAGAAAAAGATTGCCAAATTACATTTTATACATGTTGGATGCAAGAATTACGATTATCAAGATTTATTTACAATTGATTTCTTAAAACAAACCACAACAGCTCTACCAAGATACTAAATAAATATTTGACTAACTTGATCAAACAATGACATTAATTATGAGATTAAATTTATTATAAATAATTATATAATCAAGATTAACCAAGATATATAACCAAATATATATATATAACCAAGATATATTATAAAACTATTGTAATTATTCTTTGTGTCTTAAAACTTTTTAATAATTACAAATAAATATTTTTGCAATTTGATTAATATTTTTTAACATAAATATAATATATCTTAAATTTATGCAGAACTATATTGAATATATATAAATAATTATTTACAATACCATAAATAGTTTGAATATTATATTTGGAACCTCAAAAATAAACTAGTAATTATAAATTCTAAAATAAAATAAAACATTGTTAATTTAAAAAATAATAAAAATCAAATTAAGCTATATATTAGATAAATACTGTCAATACAATAATTTTAAAAAAATTATTTCCACTATTTTTTATTATAGTTTTTCCTTAAGTTATCGTAATATATAATTTTACATTAGTATAAAACATTTGAATATATACAGTATATTTTATATTTATAATTTATTCAATGTATTTCCTCGTAATCTGTTAAATGTAGTACTGTATATCAGAATTTATAGAAATAATTACAAGAAGTTTTTTAAAACTTTCATTTATAAAAATAGAAAAATGTTGCTAGTAATAATTTGCATTGTAGTATTGTTTATTGTTTACAAACTTTATAAATTTATAAAATTTGCTAGGATAATCAACCGCATACCAGGACCTGTCTACAAGTTTCCGCTTGGAAATTGGCATTTATTTATAAATAGCAAAATTGGTAATTAAATAAAAATAATTATTATTATAATTATAAAATTTTACTTAAAATTCAACCTAATATTTACACTTAGAATAACATATTGTGCATTAAATAGATTCATTAAATATTTTGATAAAAATTGCCGAGAAGCATTTGCATAACGGATTATTTCGCATCTGGATCACGCCAATTACACCTGCTATTTTTCTGATTAACCCACATTATATCGAGGTAAATTATGTACTAAATCACATAAGATTTATAATTTAATTATGTAACATTTTTAGAAATTATTGCTAAACTCAAAAAATATCGACAAACCATTTATTCAAAAATATATTGTGCCAAAAACTCCTGGATTATTATTTGCGTAAGTTACATTTATCTTAACGTAATGTGTATATTTATTTTTGTTGTTTATAATAAAAATTTTGCATGCTTATTAAGGTCGGGAAATGAGTGGCATTTTAGAAGAAGTTTTCTCGAGAAATTCTTTAGCAGTAAAAATATCAATACTTACATACCAACAATAAACAAATATCACCATGTAATATTTGACGAAATTGATAAACAAATCTTACAAAATAACGGCACAGTAAATAACATCTACAAGCTAATCTTTCAATTACAATTGAATATAATCTGTGGTAAAATTAATTATTATCAAATATAATTGAATTAAAAATAAGCATAATAATTATTTTTAAAAAATATATTAATAAATTTTATGTAGAGATTATAATGGGTGTCGAAGTGGGCGCTCAGGCAATAACGCAAACCGATTACATCAAATCAATGCGCAATTTAGGCAAAATATCAATTAAACGCACGTTTCGGCCCTGGCTATGGCCCGATTTTATCTATCAATTTACTTCAGACAAAAAATTACATAATCAAACCAAAAATACAATATTCAAATATACCGAGCAGGTTCGTTTAATAAAATATTAAATACAGTGTAAAATACAGTATAAATTACTTTAATATTTGAATAGGTCTTAAATTCAAGAGCAAATAGACAAGATAATTTTAAAAGTAAGCAAGATACAGCACTTATTGATATGTTGTCGGACTTGCACTCGTCAGCGCCGGAACTGTTTGGCAAGCATGACATACATACCGAAGTGATGACATTTATCAATGGCGGTCACGACACGACTGCCGGTGCCGTTATTATGGCCCTGTATTTGATTGGTGGAGACAAAAGAGTGCAGGTTTGTTTTTACTATGTATTTTTCTTATAAATAATATAATTATTAAAATTAATATGCTTTTAATAAATACAATTGATTGCATTATACAGTATATTCCAGCATTTATATTTATTTCAACATACTAAAGTTAATTTATAAAAAAAGTTAGAACAGTTATAATTTAAACTAACATAATTATATACATGAAACAAATATAATATATAATTTATACATAATATAGAGTTTAATATATAACGTGAATTATTTTTTACATGCTAGAAATCAATTCACGTAGAATTGGACAAATTATTTGCCGATGAGCCGAGTCGGTCGCTGACGGCCGACGACATAGCAAAGTTGCGATATTTGGAGCAATGCGTGAAAGAGTCGCTTCGACTCTATTCGCCGATACAGGCGTTTGGCCGCCAGTTGTCGCACGACTTAGTGCTCGACAACGGCAACGACGGCTCAAACTACACGATTCCAAGCGGAAGCCTATGTGTGGTTCCGATACAGTTCATACATCGCTGCGATAAGTACTTCGATCGGCCGAATGAGTTCGTACCGGAGCGATTCGCACCCGACAATGCGGCCGCGATAAAGCCGCTGACATATCTGCTCTTTAGTGCCGGCCCCCGCAACTGCATTGCCCGGAAGTTTGCCCTAATGAACGAGAAGGCGGTTTTGGCCAATATTTTGCGCCGATATTCGATCGAAACTATCGGCGAATTGAATCGCTTTGAGTACAACATTCAGACGTCGTTTCTATATAAACCTCAGTTTCGCATTCAATTGAAGTTTATTTGCAGATAATTAATACTGTTTTAATAATAAAATTACAATTACAACTTATTAAAAATAAGTTAAATTTAATTATGATTATAAAAATAGAGTATTTTATCTTTATTATATAAATGAGGTTTATTGTGATAAATAAAAATGTAGCAAAATATTCATATTTAAATTGTTTTGAATTTTACTATTTTTAAATTTATATTGTCATTATTTTTTTATAATTTTTACAAACTTAACATTTTAAATATTCTAAAAATAAAGTAAACATTTTTATTTAATAATTATATGCGAATAGAAAATATCAAGCTTGATTAAAATAACGAATAAAATTATTATTATGAAACAATTTAGATTTAAATATTTTAATAAATTACAAACTAGTTTGCAATAGAAAAATCAATTTTTTTATTTTACTATTTTAGTAAACATGACATAAATTTTCGCATGATATGTCTTAGCAATCACAAATAATATTTTTACAAACTTTTAATTTTAAACTAAAATTATTTTTCTTATTAAATTCTGAATCACGCATGATAAGAATCATTGATAACTCATATTTGAAAATACTTTTCCTTTAATATTTATTAAGAAATAATATATTTTGTTATAAACTTTTAAACTTAATCATTTTAAAACTTTCAATTTGTTTTAAAATGTGGTTTGCAATATTTAGCATTATAACCTTGTTTGTTTTATACAAACTAATTTATTTTATCAAATTTGCAAAAATTGTCAACCGTATACCCGGCCCCGAATACATAGTGCCGATTGGAAATTTAAACTTGTTTATAAAAAACAAACCAGGTAATTATAATATAATTATAATTATCACAAAATTATAGCAATTGTATCTTGATAATTTATATTTTGATATAAACAATTAAATAATAGATCCACTGAAAGTATTCTATGAACATGCTGAAAAACATCTACATGATGGAATATTTCGTATTTGGGTTACCCCGGCACATCCAATAATTTGTCTACTTAACCCTGATTATATCGAAGTCAGTGATTAATACATTGTAATAATTTGCAATATAATTTTTACATAGTTTAAATTTTATTAGAAACTGCTGTTGAAATCAAACAACATTAACAAGGCATTTCTTTATGATTATGTCTTGCCAAGAATGAATGGTATTTTGCAGATGTAAGGAGTAATCTGAGTAAATTAACAAATTAATTAAACATGCTACTTTAATGTTCTAGCAAAATGCATAAATGGCATCAAAGGCGAAAACCATTTGAAAAGTTTTTCAGTACAAAAAACATTCGCAGTATAGTACCAATCATAAATAAATATCAACAAGTTATGTTTGAAGAGATTGACAAGGCGATTGTCGAGAATAATGGCATCGCAATTCACATAATGAAATCAATCTCGAAATTGCTGCTTGATATAATTTGCGGTAAAATTATTACACAATATATCAGAATAATAAACTAGAAAACTGACTCAGTTGAATTTAGGAGCTTGCTTATTTATTATTACAATAGTTAATGTTATAAACAATAACCAATTTCGGGCAATTATAGCAAGCACTTAAATTCTACCTGGGGAATTTATTTTCTTTTATAATCGAGCCTATTTCGTCTATATAAAATATAATCTGTGTAATTTAATACAAATACCAGAGAGCGGAATGGGCGCTGAGGTGGAGGCGCAGGAGAAGAGAAAATACGATTTTCTCGAAACAATGCGCCACTTGTTTCTTGTGTCGAAATTGCGACTGTATAGTCCTTGGCTATGGCCAAATATTCTCTATAAATATTCGCATAATAAAAAACTTTTCGATAAAGGTAATAACGACATTTCAAGCTATATTGAACAGGTTTGTTTATTAAAATTTTTAAATATTAATATAATTAATTTACAAAACATTCGACTGGTGGTAATTATTTTAAACTATTACTGTACTTTATTCAGTATAAATACGTAATGGTGAAATATTAAAACATTTAACATTTGCTTAATTTATAATATTAGCACTTGCTAACTCGTTGGTGTGATAGGGATGTGTAAACGATTTTCGACTTCAATTTAACACCAAATCGAAGCTCTGGTCACTAATAACAAGATTCGACACAATTTAGCTGCGAATGGCCAGACGCGCGGCCGTAATCACGCGGTCAAAGTTGGCGTTGGCTATGCTGTGGTTAAACGGCAAAGCTGTGCAGTATTTGAACAGTGTACTGCTATGCATTGCACTCTGCTTTGCAGCACTAACATAAGCAGCAACACATCGCGTATTGGCAGTTCAATGCATAGCCAACGCCGACTTTGACCGCGTGATTACGGCCGCGCGTCTGGCCATTCGCCGCTAAATTGTGTCGAATCTTGTTATTAGTGACCAGAGCTTCGATTTGGCGTTAAATTTAAGTCGAAAATCGTTTACACATTCCTATCACACCAACGAGTAAAACGTTTATGATTTGTTAGTTTTATTAAATTTATTATAAAATAGTGTACAGTAAAATTTGATAAATTGACTAAATTGAGATTTTGAAATTAATCCAGTATATAAATTACGAAATATTTAATTTAATTTTGCAAAATATTATACATATTTGTCGATAGGTTGCAAAAGCTAGATCGAGTATTGCGGATAAGCATGGTAATGTGTTTCTCGATTTGCTAACTGAAATGCATGCTACAACGCCCGACGTAATCGGCAAAAGCGACATTCACTCCGAACTGATGACATTCATACTGACGGGTCACGACTCGGGCGGTTCGTCGCTACTGATGGCGCTCTACCTGATTGGCGGCGATCGTCGAGTGCAGGTATTGTATTACAATAATAATTTTATTCATTTACTTTAATTAATAACAAGTACATAAAGTAAGCAAGTAACAAATATGCTCGCACAATAATGCAACATTCAATGGAATTATATTTGATAAATTGGCAATTTATCTAATTGATTTGATTGATTATCAAAAAGTAGACAAATTAATTTAAAAATGCTACAATGATAAATTTTAATTTAAAAACTATTTCAAAAATGTTGCGTGCTATTTTAATTAATTAATTTTATTAGTATAGTTAAAACATTTAATGAATTATAAATCCACACAATATAAACATTAAAAAAAACTATATAAGTAAATAAGAACTGTTTAAATTTATTAAATAAAGTCGAAAATACACGAAGAATTGGACGAAATATTCGGCGACGACCCGAACCGGGCGCTGACGGCCGACGACATACCGCGACTGCAATATTTGGATCAATGCGTGAAAGAGACGCTTCGCCACTATTCGCCGCTACAAGTGGTCGGCCGTCAGATCACCGAAGAATTCGTGGTCGACGACAATAACGGCGCGAAGTATACGATTCCGATCGGCAGCGTATGTATGGTTCCGATACAGTTCATACATCGCCGCGAGATGTACTTCGAGCGGCCGAATGAGTTCATACCGGAGCGATTCGCACCCGAAAATGCGGACGCGATAAAGCCGCTCACATACTTGGCCTTTAGCGCCGGCGCGCGCAACTGCATCGCCTGGAAGTACGCGCTGTTGGAGGAGAAGGCGATTTTGGCCAATATTTTCCGCCGATATTCGGTCGAAACGATCGGCGAATTGAATCGCTTCGAACACAGCGCCTATACAACGGTGTTTTATAGACCACTTTTTCGCGTTAATTTGAAGTTTACGCGCCGATAAATAGCAAGATTATTTTATGGTATAATATTTGATAAAAATTCAGAAACAATTTATATTTCGTGATATAATTATTATTTTATTATTATTTTAATAAATAAATACTAATACTTATAAATGCGCATGTCATTTAATTAATTCATAAAATTTGTTTTTAATGTAATATGTTTGAAATTTTCTTATATCATATGTAAAATTCGGATTTTCTAAGACCGCATAGATCTTGGTAGAAACAACTCTGAAATATTTTACCACAAACTGTTTTGAATATAATTTAGCGATTATAAAAACCTGTAATATAAGTTTAATAAAAAATAATACAGATAAGTTGTTTTTATTTTCCACTTTAATAATAACGAAATTTTTATCATGACAAAATCAATGTAAGTTCAATATAAGTTTATAATATTAAGCAATTATTAGCGTTTTCTTATATGTAGTCGCGGAGCCACTATACTAAAATCTCTAACTCTCTAACACACTTAATTTTTAAATTATTTAAACCATTATAAATCTTATTTTTATTTTTAAATATTATTTTTAATTTAAAATATTTACATAATACCATGGTTTATTGTAATGGCCCAATGGCTATAGTAAGGGAACCACTGCAAATTGTTTATACTTATATGCAATAATTAATTTAATAAAAAATTGTTTTTATAAACGCCAATTCTAATTTGGCTTAACTTATCCGAATCTAAATCATAAGTCATGATTTATAACATTAGAGTCAATATTTCAAAAAATTACATCTCAAAAAATATATATTTTTATAATTATTATAAATTACAATATTGTGTAGAATTTTATTTAAAATTAAATTAGCATGGTTAAAATTTAAAATTTATCTTAAGGCTATCAAAAGCACTTGTAAAAATTGCTCACATGTATTATAACAAGTATAATTTACAAATAAATTTGTAAATTTGCGCATTTTACAACAGAATTTATTTATAATAAAAGCATACATTTTTTTTACAATAAACGCATTTTAACTCTTATTATTATATCAAATAATATTGTCTATGTAATTGCTAATTTAACATGATACTGTACAAGCATTATCTTTACAAGATTACTTTGAAAGATGAGTATTTGAAAAACAAACTTGTTATATATAGATAAAATTGTATAAATTTGAAACTAATTGAAACCATACTTTTAATGGAAAATTCTAAATTGCAAATTACAAATTTAATAAAATTTTTTAAACAAATTAACAGATTATTATAATTTTTTACTATAGATCATTAATAAGATATTTTAATTAACAATGTATTAATTAAAATATAGCTAAAATGCCACGTGTCATATAAATATACTATACACTAATCAAATAAATATTTTATAATGATAAAATATTTTATTTGTTAACTTTGTAATATTTATAAAAATTTCTTACATAACAAAATTATATCGTATATCAAAGATTTATTAATTTGATCGAAATTTAATACAAAAGTGATTGTCTCTTTTAAAAACATATCAAGGTTAAAAAAATAAATAAATAAAACTTATTTTAAATAGACTGTTTCTTATAAAAAGAACCCAATTAATTTATAAAGCATATAGTTGTATCAAATTGCTTTTCAACGAATTCGTCGAAGATTATGTGTATTAAATTCTTGTTTTATTCTATGTGAAATCACATATCGCATGATTAAATTGTTTATGTGGTATAGTAGTCTAGTTATCATTTGAGCAGTGTAACACTTATTTGAAAATAATGTGGCACTTTTAAAATAAATTCAATTAGAAATATCAATATAATCATAATGAAAATAAATGTTATACTGTATATTTTCATTATTATAATATTATATAAGATATATAATTAATATGTATATACTGTTTATAATTTAAATATATTCATTACATGTGTTCAATATTTTTAAAAACAATAAATTATTTACTATACTATAAAAATTATCCAAGGCAAAATACTTCAACAAGATTAAAAACTAAAAACATGATTGCTATAATATACGAAATTTTTGGTCTGAACAACGCGAACAAAACCGTCAATACAATAATCACTGGCATTGTGACTACCTCGCTACTCGGCTACACCTTGCTCGTATTTCTGTCATTATTTGAAACAAGTTCAAATTATTTTAATTACGCGTTTGAATTTAAGCTGCTTGTTTTCATTTTTTACGCTGTTCAAAGTATATCGTATATTTACATCAAGTCGAAAGCGCCATTACTAATTGAACTGAACGGCGAGCTTGATGAATTCTACCGGGCGTTCAAAATTCCCCAGTCAAATGCGCCAACGTTGATGTATATTTTCTCGCACGCTTGTTTCCACATGATTGCTTGCTTATTGAGCTGGCATGATGATTTCATCGATCGATTGTTCAAGCTTGAATATGTGGATGTGCAAGTGCATCACCATTCGGCATTGACATTTTTCTTCACGACCGGCTGGTTTGTCCTTCCTCATTTTATCTATTACGAAACTGTTACCAAGTACATAAATATACTTGATAAACTTAACGCGCGATTAACACATATAAGCAAAACGCCGACAAACGACTATTTATTCGAAATCACAAATACTTTGAAACAGTTTCTTATAGAAGAGAATATACTGAAACATATTTTACAGAATATTCTCTATTTTATTGTTTTAACAAATCTAATGCTGTTTGTAATTCATTCGCTAATATTCTTCATTCAATATAAGCTTGGAAATTTTTATTTGTATACATGGTTGTATCTTGCTTTCTCGATTTATAAGGAGATTTTATTAAACTGGCTATTTGTTCAATTGCTACGTTGTAAATATGATGCGAAAATGCGGATTACAAAACGGTTGCGAAACTGGAAGAGTGTTATTGAAGCGCGCATACAAGATAATCATGCAAACTTTACAACAAACTATTTGCCATCCATAATCCAAATTGAACAGTAACAAATTAAATGGTATTGTTATTTTATATTGGTTGTCTTACATTATATTATGATCTGGAAGTAACAATTTCGAGGTGTTTAAATTTCGCGCTTTCTATTAACTAAACTTGTTTAAACTTTTATAATTAGAATTGAACTCTTTTTGTAATCATTTGATAAAAGTTAAAAAACTATAACGGCGATGAGCAAGTTACTTTTTAAAAGTAACTTTCTATCATAATAGTGTTGAATAAAACCAAATAATAATGTATTTTCCAAAAAGTTTAAGCAAGCTATTCATACTATTTAATGTGTTATTGAATATTATCGTTTAAATTTGATGAAAAACAATTGATAACCAAAAAAAAAGATTTCAATGAACATTAATAAAAATCAAATAAGATATTATTAAATGCGTATATTTGGGCGCAATTCAACACTAATTTTTAGCTTATCATGTGATAAGTTTACTCATCCCCGAACTATAATGAATATTTTAGATAAACAATTATATTTATGAATAATATATGATAGTATTTATTTTCTGTAATATCAAAAGTTTAATAATTGCAAGATAAAAATTATGAGACGAGTTCAATATTAATTATAAAAGTTTATAACAAGCTAAGTTAATAGCAAGCGCAAACTTTTAAAAACCTCGAAATTTTTACTTCCAGATTATGATCTTTTAAAAATAGAGTTAAATATTTCGCATTTTTAATGTTGGCTTCATTCGAAAACTTATATCTAGGTTAACAATTTGTTTAGATTAAATATTAAATGTTTAAATATTATAGATTAAACATGCAAAATATTTGACTTTATAGTTTTAATAAAAAAAAACTGCGTGCCAAATTAATAATGTTATATTGTAAACATTAATTGATACATAAATTATAGCTATTATACGATTGCAATGTAATATAGAATTTTACTTTATATGTACCGAGTCTAAAAATCGCTTTAATCTAATTTTTGTTCTTATTATTATTCTTCCTCACTTTAAACCTGAGTAAGCTGATTTTTATAGTGAAATTATTTCAACTGTTAATTTACAATTCTTAATTAACTATTTAAGTGTATAATTATTTAATTTATTACAAATTACTATTTTACACAATAACCTTGTATAAATTAAACTAAACGTGTTTGAACGTATAGTAATTTT
>JAQIXC010001790.1:0-13043 GCA_034697605.1 Metabelba pulverosa
TTGCTGTTCTCCGACTCGACGATATCGATCTTAAATAACTTAATTCGGCCACAAATGGACACTTTGGTCCCGAATTGACCGAATTCGAGGCACGAGTTGCTGTTCTCCTCATTCAGAGCTATTCCGAGCGATGCGATGAACGGATGGAATATCTCGCGAACGTCACTCATCTGCGCGACCGTCGGCAGGAACGACACGTCCGGTGCGGTCGACTGCGCCGATTGCAGCTTATGGTTCACGTCGTTGTCGATACTGTTCCCCGAGTTGAGAGTATTGAGTCGCGAGTCCTGGTCGAGGAGTGGGGCCGAGGGCTTGCGCAGCGAATTGGTCAGATTGGTCACGTTCTTCATGTAGTCCTGCTGCCGGGCCATCCACCAGTACAGGTTCTCCTCGCCGTAGTTGTCATGACTGCCGTCTTTGTGGTTCTCGCCCACAATCAGCTGATCCACTGGCAGTACATTCGGGTCAATGCTCGACGAACTCGACTTCAGACTCATCTGACTTTCCTCTCGTTTGACTAATCGGGTGCCGCTGTTCTGGCTATTGGGCGAAAACAAGTATTCGTAGGCCTTATTAACACCCGTTCCGATCGTTTCGAACGGCGCTGTTATGAGCGGCGGAATGGAGATCGAGTGTCGGGTCGAACGGGGAAAGTAGGCCTGAATTACACTCCGTTTGCGCTTCTGTTTAGCGGAACCGCCGTTCGAGTCGTCGTTCGGCTGACTATCGCTTTTGACGGATATCTTCCTCTTATGTGCCGTTTCGTTGACTTCGGGTAAGTTATTGTAGTCGACGTTGAGAGCACTCGGCTCTGCGTTCAAGAGTTTGGACGTCTCGTCGTTGTCTTCGGTCTCATCGCCCGAATCGGTTTCGACGGACATCTGTTTGGAGCGCTCCTCGAGCAGCACCCGGAGGGGGTGTTTATCGCCTTTCCTGAGCCGCAGGTTCTGCTGTATAAACAACGGCATATACAGCGCGTTCTTCCACTGCCGGCAAAGGGCTACTATTCCCCGTTGAAGGTCCGAAAGGCCCGGAAGGGTTTCCGCCTTGAAATTCGACTCAAACTCTTCGCACTCACTGATCGAATTGAAGTATCTCCTGAGGGCCGACACGAGTTGACAGGACGGGTCGTCTTGCAGTGATTTGGCTAATGGGGTGAAGAGGCGCGACAGGTGTTTGCTTTGCGGCGATATGTGGACGCCTTTGAGCTCTAGGCCGGACGTCATGAGACAGACGATCACCGAATTGACTCTCTGTTCACTCAACTTCGACAACAATTTGGCCGAAAGTATGAGCCGATCGATGACACTGATCCAGGCGCTGATGGACGGCGCGGCCGACGACAGCAGATGCCAGTCGAGGCGCGTGAAGTCGATCTTCCGGGTGTTGGGCGTCTTCGGCGGCGCCGCGAAGTTGAACCAAATTGTGTCGATTTCGGCGACACATGAAGACGAGTGACTCATCTCCTGAATCGCTTCGATCTCTTTGACGACTTCCGGGTTATTCGGTTCGGCGTTCGCGTCGTTCGGTTGGGGTTTGAGTTCAACGAAACTCTCTTCACATCTCTTGAGTTTCACGCCTTTGATGTTAATGTTCTCAATGCCCGACTCGAACATAATGAACCCCAAGAGGTGCTCGTCGTCCGAGGCCGAGGAGGGCGTCGTTATGGTCACGAATTCGCTGCTCTCGCCGTCCGACACGCACTCCTGGCGCTGCAGCTGTTTGCGGCTGAGGCGCGACTGGCGCGACGTGCGGTCCGAGTCGCTGCCGGCGCTGGTGCTCGCGTGCGACGACTGCGAGCGCGTGATCTTGAAGTCGACTTTACTGTGACGGCACGGGATGACAGTGAGGATCGCGTCCTTCAATATAGTGCTGCTGTTCTTGAGTCGCGACAACTGCATGTGAATCGCTTTGACGGCTGCGCTCGCGATCGTCTCCTCGAGGTTCGTGTCGACCGTCTCGATGGTCAGCGACTCGATTTCGGACAACTCCTTCTTCGGCTTTTTGCCGAAGAAGCGACTCATGAGTGCCTTTTCGGTGAACGAGAGCGTCGACACAGAGCTCTGGTCCATAAACGTGTGTAGAATCCGGCGCTGTTTGATGTGATGGGACGAGAAGAACGAGATGTCGTCGATCGAGACGGTCATCACCGACACACACGTCAGGTCCTTCACGTTGTCCAACGCCGCGAACGATATCAGCTCTTCGACGATCGACGCCTGGATTAGGTTGACATTGATTTTGGAGATATAGACGAATGACAACAACTTGAATGTCTTCGCCTCTTCGAACTGGTTGGCCACCAGCGACGTGTCCTTCGCGTCGACCACTCGCCGGCTGTTGGTCTTGGAGTTCTGGCGCCGGATCAGCGTCTGCCAGGCCTTGACGTTGAGTTGACCCAAGTATAGCATTTTCTCTTTTTTCAGTTTATTGTTGGCCTCGACTTCGTTCAGACAATTCAGGTTCAGGTGATTGAGGACAGAGATCGGGTGCAGCGACGCCAGCGTCGGCGTCACGCTCTCGATCAGCGACTTCAGGCCCTCGAGTGAGAGCGGCGACAGCTTTATGTCGATCTCGTTGTTGAGTTTGATGAGAACCGTTAGCTTTTCCGACTTGATCTCCACGTTCTTCGACGCCATCTCTTCGGTGCGCTTCTCTCCGGCCTCTTTGGCGCCACTGCTCGGCTCATCCGTACCGCTCTTTTGGCCCAAATTCTTATCGATTTCGAAGAACACCGAACCCGGTATGAAGTTATCGTTGTTGTAGTTCTGGCCGAACGCACCCGAACTCGGCTCAGTTGACTCGTCTTTGCGAGCGATGCGCAGACACGAGAATCCGTGCGAATTGACTCTAAACTTCGGTCTCCACTGAGACTTCTTGAGGAACCAGTCTTTCGTCGATATGTGCGTTGGCGTGAAGTGGGGAACGGGAGGCGGGATATCCCAGTTATAGCAGACGTACTGCGAGAGATGCGACGCATAGGAGGACATGAGGAGCGGCGACTCGGGTATGGGTTTCTCCATTTGGTTGCGCAGATCGACTAAAGCCAAGTCCTCGTGCGATGAGAGCGCGGATATGAATGAATTGCTCGAAAGGGAGTTCGTGTCTCCGCTCTTCCGCTTCTCGTCGTTCGTAAGGGTCACGGATTCGGACGTTAGGCAACTGTAGTACTGAGTGGTCGAGTCGCTCATCGCCTGTTCGGCCGAGTGATACGACTCGCTATTGACGAGCGCCGGCGCCTTTCCCGACGAGCTTTCGGTGCTAAGACTGGACAGTTTCGCCGCATTTGACACGTCTTCGGCGGAAAAATATCGCTCCGAAGCGGACGAACCGGACTCAAGAGATTTGGTGCGAAACACATCCGACTTATGTTTCGGCGAATTGGGTTCAAAGTCGACCTTCTTTTCCGCACTAATAGTCTCGCAATTCTGTCGACTTTTGATGATATCTAAAATGACTGAAGACTTCTGGACGACATCGTCGACGCCTTTTCCGCTTTCGCTGAGACTTCGGTTACGTCGGAACGTCTCGTCGGCCGAGTCGGCCAATTGGTTTCGCTGCGACTGCGACGGTATGCGAAACGAGGCTGACTTCGAGGGCGAGCGCGGGTGCGATGGCGACACGTCCTTCGGTATGAACGGTGAGGACACAGTCAGCGAATTGCCCGACACGGGAGTACTCGGCTGTCGGGACATAAACCCGTATTTGAAGCGCGACTTGAGTTCGGTTTTGCTGTCACTCATCGACTCGGACACCGACGGCGAGAACTGTTCCTCGAAGAACGGCACCAGATCCAGGAGCTCCTCGTCCTCGCACTCACTCGTCTCGATGCGTAGGCCTAACACATACTCTCCTCTGTGGAGAAGGCTTTCCCCGAACGCGAGATCTTTACTTCGATTGATCTCCGAATAGAAGTTCGAAATATCGGTTTCCGTTGTATTCGAGTACTGTTTGGAAGCGCCGGATATGTTGAAGAAATTGAGGCCATCCTTGTTGTGGCCGAAGAAGGCGGAACCGCCGACGCACCCGCACTTGCGCACCAAATGCGGCGGCAGAACGTTGGTGTCGTCCGACCAGAGAAACCACAACCGCTTCGTCTTCTTGTCGTGCGTTTTGAGGAACGTCTGCTGCGGTTGGGTATACGAGTCGACGGACGACAAGAGAGAGGCCGCGTCGACGAACGCCGGGCCCAGCGATAGACTACTCACTTCGAGCCATTGGGTGATCTCGCGGTTGAGCGAAGACCGCGATTTTGTGCTGTTGATTGAGTTGGTGTTGTGCGGACTGTTGGTGCGCACGAACTGCCGCACAAGCAGTTTGTTGACGAGCGCTGTGATGCCGACCGAGGTATGGCAGCTGTGGATATTGCACATCGAGAACCGGATTGGAATCAATTGGACGCTAATCGCGACATTCGATTCGACGATATAGACGTCGATCGCGTCGATGGAAAGTCTGACCATTCGGTACTTGAGATCTTCGGGATAGGGACAGAGCTTCGTGACCGTCGACTGCGGGCACACCGATTGGATCAGATCGTGTAGACACTTCTGGTAGGGGAATGGCGGCTGTAGTGAGCAGTCGGTCTGCAGGACCTGCAGAAGGAATGTCTCCAACGGTGTGATGATGTGCTGCAGCTGTGCTAACGTGAGTCGGCCGGCGATGTCGCCCAGTTGTACGTCGACCAGCCACGCGTACTCCAGGGTCTCGCTCTCGAGCGGCCGGTCGACGCCCGAGAACATGGCGTGACCTCTGAACTGGAGCGACGAGAGCGTCAAATAGCCGTTCTTTAAGTGCGAGTTAGAGTCGGGCCGTATCTGGAGGTCAGTGGAGATGAGGACCAACGGCGCGACGAGTAGTTGGAGTTGCGTTTCGGCGTACGTCTTGTGCAGTTCGAAACAGAGCCGTTCGGTGTAGACGGAAGGACAGGGCGGGTCGGACTCGTTGCAGCAGCTCATCAGATGCGCCTGAATGTCGTGCAGTGTCACCGAAACGGTCACTTCGAACGGGCGGTATATGCGGGCGTCGAAGGGCTTGAACTCCATTTCCATGTGATCTGAAGTGTTGTTATTATTGCTGTTCTTTGTATTCATTTCCGAGAATTTGTCGAAAAGTGTGAAACTATTGCCACTCAAGTCCGAGAACTCCTGGCATTCGCCCAAATAGTTCTCTTTGATGTTCCACAACATTCGGAACAGCGTTCCGAACAGACCGATCACCGACGGCCCGATCTCGAGCTCGACGGCGATGATGTCCGGCTCGAGCGCCAGTGGGTCGAAGTCGTCCGGCGCTGAGTAGATGTGTTTGGGCGAGCGGTTCGGCCGCATCGGCGACAGCAGTATCTCCTCGAGTTCGGGAGTCGTGATGTCGGCCTCCTTGGGCGAGTAGGTCTTGGGCGGCATTGGCCAATACTTGTAGGCAATACTGAGCGCCACAATCGGTGCGGTCCAGCACTCGTACCAGTGGTTGTCGCGGGTGACCACATTGCGCCACTTGCGGTCATTCGTGAACAGATTCGACTTGGAGTTGGTGGTGCCGTCCCTCGACGTGATGCGGGCGTACGTGTGCAGCGCCTCGATGGTGTCGCGGTGGCTGTTCGACTCGGGCAGGTAGAAGGCCGCCTCGAGGCTCTCGCCCTGAATCCAGATCTTGATGTCGACGCTCGGCGGCAGGAACTCGACGAACGGCAAGTCGAAGGTCATGTCGAAGATCTCGCCGCAGATCGCGAGCTCCGAGTTCTCGCCGTTCAGTCCCGTCGAGCAGTCGATCCAATTGTATTCGTTGGCGAGCGTCAGGAGTTCGAACTCCTTGAGGACAACCGATATCTTGCACGTGTAGGGCACGAACTTCATGATGTCGGGCCGCGCCTTACCGGCCCAGTCCTCGATGAGGGCCTGGAAGAAGAGTTTGTGCGCATAGATGAGGTTAACGGTTGCCTTACAACCGGTGAGACTACAGGTCCACAACTGATGGTCGTTCCAAACGCGCGGATAAGCGATCTTTACGTCGAACTCAAGCGTCTCACTCACGGCCAGCGGTCGGAACTGAAGACTAGTGGTTGCGTCCAAATGCATAATCTGGCCGTTAATGTGCGAAACATATCCCGATTCGGAGTTCACCCACGGAATGGTGATCTCGAGGTAAGAGCCGGGACCGGCGTTCACGTGCAGAGCACTCGTCTCTTTAGCCTTCGAGAACAAGACGTCGATCTTCGCGTCCGACAGAGTGCTGAGTCGAATGTCGAACGATTCGAAGAGTCGGCGTTCGCCGGCTTTCGGTCTTCGGGACACTTCCATCGGCTTATAGTCCGACGGATAGAAGAAATTGTATAAAAGCTCTCTCTGGCGGTCAGCCCACGGCCCGTAACTGAAGTCCGTGCCTTTGCCGCACTTGATGACTAGACCCCAGGCCGGGGACGTGAACTTCTCGACGATGTCGCCGTTGGCCAGTTCCAACTTCTCGGGTTTGTCGGACGCCAGGCCCGGCTCGTCCTGATAGTAGTAGACATCGCTCTTATTGCTCTGAAAGACGATAAAGCCTTCGCCCATAAAGCGCGGCGGCTCGTCGCTGATGCCCAGGAACTTCGGACTCGGCGCCAGAATCACCTTCACGTTCTCGGCCTTACACTTCATTATATGCGTGAAGAGGTCGTGCGGCGAAACGGCCGGTCGGGTCGTGTAGATGAAGAACGTCTCCTCTATTGCTATCGACAAAGTGCTCGGAATCAAGTGATTCCCGAATACGAAACGGCCGGACGTTATCTCCACTTTAGTCACTGGTATGAGGTCTCGCCAATTACTGCCGGCGCTCTCATTCGCCTTCTCGTTGATGCTGTCGATGAGGGAATGACTGCCGATGTCGTCGTCCGATTCGCTCCCGTCGTCGTCGTTCAGCTTCGACGGCAAACCAAACAGTTTTTCGAGTTCTTTGTAGCGCTTCGTTCGGTTGTAAAAGTGCAGTTCGAAGCCATTCAGGAGCACCAGTAGCCGCACCTCCGAGTTCGAGAAGTCTTCCGTTCGGATGTCTTTCGGCATATACGGCAACCACCAGCGGAACACAAACCTACCGGTGCGGACAAAGCAAACACATTATACTATGCATATCAATGGCAATGAAAAGGGAACAGAGGGTTGGGACTAAACATCCGGTGCCATACCATCCGTCCTGTATTCGTATCGAATAGTCTTCGTTGACGTAAACGAAGTCCCGAAACATGAGTTTCCCCGAAATGGTTGCGACGGAAATGGAGCCGACTTTGAAGTAACCGTTTTTGACGAAAAAGCGGTTAACGATTCGGGAGAGTATGAGACCGAAGACTCGGGAGTTATAGAACGCGAGATAACAGAACCAAACCATCGCTAAGATCCAGATCGCGAACGGAATGAAGTTTCGCCAGAAGTAAACGAACCAATCGGTGAGGTCTGCCTTCTCGAGGTCGGGCGGATGGATGAGTGGGCCCTCCGTCTGGTTGAGCACTGTGTCGAAGATCGCCTTCGCTTTGTCGCTATCGGGTGGGCGAGGAATGGGTTCAAAACAAGATAATCAATGTCCGGGACATCGATGTCCGGCTAATATCACTCACAATAGACTGCGATCGTCGGTCTTGTCGTCGGCGGTGGTTATCGTCACTTTTGTGACCAACTCTTCGACTTTACTGCTGACCGACTGATCCATTTTGACGATTGGGAACCGCTGTATGACTTTTGTGGTAAATAAATGGATTAATTGATTGTCGGATCAGCTCTTAAGTCATCGCATATTAAATCCCGATTTCTGTTTGCATTTAATTCTTTGCATTTATAGACCGAAACAAAAAACAATTAATTGTTTTGTTTTCGCGTCAAATGTCGATACGATTGCAATGCAATGGATGTGAACTCAGATCCGGATTAACGACAATATATGCGTTAATCTAAATCCAGTCTCGCGTTTAAATCCGGTTAAGGACTTAAGTGTCGATTAAATTCAATACAAAATAAATAAATTGTGTTTTCGTCGCGAAATTACATGACTTTTGGGTTTTTGCTGTCATTTAAATAGAGAACTCTCTTTCGGTTTCACTCCCAAACAAATTCACTGCTATTTTCACGTCTAATCGCGTGTATTTCAAAATTAAGCAAGTTTATTTTTATTGCCAATCAATACAGGCAGTCATCATTAAATAATGCAATGCTTAAACTTGCCACTGTTTAAGACAAATAAATTTAATGCGAAATCAATAAAAACAATAATTAACCGAAAGTCTAATGTTTTTCTCGACTGAATGTAAACAGCGGTTCAACGAACAGCTGATCGCTATTTGGGTTTGAGTTTGAGTTTTGGCTCATTTCTCAGACTTATTATGCATTTAATCGATAATTACTTCTAATTTATTCATTGTTTACATGCATTTCATTAACTTTTAAATAATTTATTATTTTATATACTGTATAAATATAAATGATTTTAATGTAATTTTTATATACTTTATATTAAATGCATCGAAATTTGCATAAATCGCCTCATCTGTGAATATTTAACCTAAAAACGCACAAAATGCACAAATTGTACATGTGTCAAATGCATTTAATATTAATTTTATGGTTATATTTAGTGTTAATTGTTGTGTTGGATGTGCACAGTCTGGACAACGGGCTGTGTCTGACGCCGCCGATGGGTTGGCTGTCGTGGGAGCGGTTCGGGTGTAACACGAAATGCAATACCGGAATGAGTGACTGCATTAGGTCTGCACTCTATCACTCAATCCATTGAATCAATTAATTGAAACTAAAACTCAAATCTCTTTCCGATTAATAGCGAAAAACTATTCAAAGAAATAGCGGACAAACTCGTGAGCGACGGATACAAAGACGTCGGCTATGATCGGGTCAACATCGATGACTGTTGGATGCAGAAGAGCCGATCGGCCAACAAGACACTCGTCGCCGACCCGAAGAGGTTTCCCAACGGCATCAGACATCTGTCCAATTATGTAAACCTCGGATTAGATCCCAATCCCCAAACCCGACGACTCAGTTAACTAATCACTGAATGGTCTCTACATTTAGATGCACTCAAAAGGGCTGAAACTGGGAATCTACCAGAACTACGGCATGCGCACCTGCATGGGCTACCCGGGTCTGATCGGCTTCTCGAAGCTGGACGCGCAGACATTCGCGGAATGGGAGGTCGACATGGTCAAGCTGGACGCGTGCTTCACGCCCGTGCATGCGCTCGACAAGGGCTTCGAGGAGTTCGGGCAGTATCTGCGCGATACGGGACGGCCGATGGTCTACTCGTGCAGTTGGCCGTACTATCAGTTGCACACTTCGGATGTGATTCCCAACTGGAAACTCATTGCCGACAATTGCAACCTTTGGCGCACATATCACGACATCCATTCCAATTGGAAGGATATCTTAGCGACCATTGACTTCTGCGGTGATAATCAGGAGATATTCAATCGGAACGTAGGGCCGGGCAAGTGGAACGACCCCGATATGGTAGGGTTGGATCCTAGTGCTCACTATTTGGTTTAATTTCTAATTTAAACACTATTGTATAGTTTGAGAACAGAATCGAAAACATTATTTGAATTGAAATTAAGATATTCTGTACTTAACTGTATATCTCCATTGTGTCGACCGATTGGCTTAACTTCTCATAATCTTAATCTCGATTCGAGTAAATCGACTCTTCATTTGTTATTTAAAATGCGATAATAAGTCGTGTTTTAAGAGAATTAGTTTATTTGCGAATAACGAGAGAATCGTTTCCTCATTTGAATAGACGTGAAATTCAGTGCAAATCTATTGTTTGGAAACTAAAGGAAATTTTTCGCTTTTATTCGAAAATTGAGTTTTTAGTTAATTATAGTTTTGGAAAAAGTGATGGATTTGTAGCGAATTTGAAAACTTGTTTCTAATGTTTTATAACTAATTTCTATTTGTTTTCTACTCCACAGCTATTAATCGGCAATCAGGGGCTGACTGTCGACCAATCGAGAGTCCAAATGGCGATTTGGTCTATACTGCCGGCGCCGCTGTTCATGTCGAACGACCCGCGAGACATGAGACAAGAATTCAAAGATATTTTGCTCAACAAAGAAGTGGTTGCCGTCAATCAGGACCGGTTGGGTCTGCCCGGGCGGCGCGTCTTCCAGAACGAGACGCTCGACATATGGGTGCGACCGATAACGCCGGAGCGGAAACTGCGGACCAAGACGTGGAGCTCATACGCCATAGCGGTCGTGAACCGCCGCACCGACGGCCCGATTTCGATTGGGGTCAGGCTCTCGGAGTTGGGTTTAACCGAAACCTATTTACTTCGAGACCTATTCGATCGAATCGATTTGGGTTTAATGGATCGAAACGACAAAATCAAACTAACGATCCCTTCGACTGGCGTTCGGTTCGTCAAAGCGATGCTTCGAATCAAAGATTAATGACTTTCTGGCGACTCATTAGCCGAAGAACTGATTGCAAACGCATTTGCGTTTATTTCGCTCACAATTGGACCTCATTTTCTCAGTTTATATACCAATTAATGTGTTTTTTTGTTTTCAATCATTTGTTTTATCGTTTTCTTCTATTTTCTTTGTTTTACACTGTAATTGTTGGCGTAATTAGTTAAACAGTTTGTTTTTGTTACACTTATTTAATGTGAAAATGAGTTTTTTCTTTGTTTTCTCTGGACTTCTGCTGGCAATCGAACAAAAAGACTAATCGCGAGAATTGGTTGAGAAAACAGGTGAGAATGCCTGAGCCGGGCGCCCAAGGACTACAGGAGCTCTTAGGCTACCTGAGCCACCTTGAGATTCCTGCCATACTATCAGCGCTGTTGTGATGCTTATTATCTATGACTCATGAGTTTGTTTTGCCATCAATTCGCTAATTGTTTGAACAAAACGTTTTTTTTTCTTCAAAACAAATGTTTTATTTCTTTTCTTTTTTGTTTAAATGCATTAAAAAATTTGTGAATTTTGTTAATGAAATTCGCAGACAATATAGACGAAGGGACGGGTGCTGTGGCAGCAGTAGATGCGCTGCTCCGGCACTCGGAGGTTGAACCGGGACTAAGTGCACAGGTAGTTTTTCAAGGACAGTTCGCGGGACGAGACTAAATGCAATCTTGTTATTAGTGTTTATGTTATTAAATTTGAGCATTTGTTCACTCTTTTCCAAGAATGTCGATTTGAAACAATTCGAAAGCTACTTGCTAAATCAAAAAATAGTATTGCATTGTTAATTAATATTGTCAGCCGTGACATAAATAGTTTGGAAATTAACTCGAATTGAAATTTTATAAAGAATAAAGTGATTAATGATTGCTAAAACTTGTCAAAAAAAATGAGCATTTAATTTTTAATATATGGAAATTAAAATTATGCTTAATGGTTTTCTAGATAAGCCGTATTAATAATGAATGCGCGCGCTTAAACTGGCATGTTACTTTTTCGAGATAATACGATTTTGTCAATTGTTTGCATACTATTCCCGAATGAAATTTTCTGATTTAATGGCTCCGACGGCTCGCAAACAGACGGGAAATGAATCATAAGTTTTGAAGTTTTGCATCAAATTTCGGATTTTAGTATTCAATGCAAACGTTGGGTTAAAATTCGCTGAAAAAATGCAATTTTTTAAGTTTGGCTAATTTTCCCAACAAACTTCTGACATGCTAAACAAAAGTCTGTCATTGTCTCGAAAATATGAGAATTTTTTCTTATAAATTAAATAAGAAAATAAAAAAGATTTTAATCAACTTTTTTATGTATTTAATGTAAAGAATTAATTAAATGCTGTCATTGATAGCCTCAATAGAGGAATAGGTTTTTCTGTCAAAGCAGTCAATACTATTCAATGCATTCAATAACGATATAAATCTTAAATCTTTGTGTCGATTGTGTTGTGAATAAGATTAATATGTTCTGAGAAAAAAATTCCGATTTTTTCATAACTTTTGTTTCGTTCGGTTGTTAATCCACTTTCGAAATTAAAACCGAAAACAAATTTCTCGCAAAAAAACAAATTGAAAACAAAATCAAAGCCTGAATAGCGGCTGAGAAAGAGTGAGAGAGAAAAAAGTTACGAATGTTTTGATTGAATGCTATTAAAGCCTATTATTAAAACTGAGAGAAAAACAGCGATTGCTTTGAACGCCGAGAGAGAAAAGGAGAGAAAAGGAGAGAAACGAATGAATAAATGTTTAAATGTTTTGCAAATAATAGAGTAGAAGAATAGTTCGGAAAAAGTTTTGATACAAATTATAATGGGTTATGGAAATTGCGATTTCGCCAAAAGCGCACTTTTTTGCAAAGTATAATTCTTTTTAAATGCTTGGATTTTCGAAAATTTAATTATACCCTTCGAGAATATTTTGTGCCATCCTTTCGATTGCACAGAACATTTTTTATATCATAATTTCTTAATTGCAATAATTTTTTCGTTTTGACATTTTTTCTTCACTCGTTATAAATCTTTTTATTTAAAATAGCATGTTCATTATTTGCGCAAGGTGCGAAAATTCTCACCACCCTTCATTTATATTCCAGGATTATCAAGCAGTTTTATTGCTAATTAAATTTAATTCGATATTAATACACATTAAAGCCCAAAAATTTATCATATTTAAACAATAACCATTAAAGAAAAGTATATGTTTCTCGTGATTTTAATCATGCAAGTTTATTGACCCCAATTATTGCTTTATACATAATATATTTTAACATAATCTTGGCTCAATTTACAATTATTAGCTTAATAATTGTTATTACCCATGCTTACTCGTAGCGCTTATGGGGGTGTTGGTGGGGGATCTGCTTGAATTTGTTATAGAATTAAAGCTAATAGTGATTAGAATGTATTTAGAAACAATTTAGCTGCGAATGGCCAGACGCGCGACCGTAATCGCCGGTCAAATTCTCCGTTTTCTGTGCAGTAGTTGTGCGGTAGAGTAGCATAGGTTTGCTATGCATTGCAGTGCTATAGTACTGCTTTTTGTTCAGATGGAAGTCGACAGTGGAGTTCACACTTATATGCCAGACAGATTAGAGCTTTATTTTG
>JAQIXC010001791.1:0-13036 GCA_034697605.1 Metabelba pulverosa
AGGTGATATTTAAAGATTACTATGTAACATAATTACATTTTAATATTTTTTGCATAATAATTACTTGAAAATTAAGCAAAATATTATAATTACAACTATGTTCACATTGTATATTTTACTTATTTATGCATTCTGTATATAACGCATTTATTGCTGCCATTTAAAAAGTACTATATATTTTTTAATTTCCTTTATACCACAGATGCGGGGGTGGATTCTGAATAATTTGAATTGAGAATTTTTCAAATCCATACAGTCGTTCCCGAGAAAATCGGGAAAAACACGATGCGTCTATTAATCCACCGACTGTATATTTATCAAGTTAAAACTGAGTAGATTTTTAATTTAAACTTAATGTAATGTCAAATGTTATTTTCTAATAATTTTCAACTTTACGTGATATTTTAATTTACACTTAAGATAAAAATTATTACATTTTTACACTTGTTTGTATTTAGTAACAAATTCAAGTATAAACTTATTGCGCATTTTTATTTTAAAAATATTATATATAAACGTAATATTTTATGTAAATGAAATTATTTAAATGCAAGTTGAGAATTTTTAAAAAAATATTTGACAACAAGCAAATTTTATAATTTTAAGAAACTGCATTGTATAATTATGAGAGATGCGAATGGATGACGAACTGGCGAAACAGTTGTCACCTTTTGAACTCTCAGCGCCAGGCCTTATCTTATCTTAAATCTAATCAATGACTTTTAGAAATCCGAATTCACTTTTAGTTTTAATCCGGACTCGAGGTCGAAGAGTGCGATTGACTCGAACACGAGGTGTGAAGAAGAGCACTCTCGACCCGTTTCGAGGACTTCTTCTCTAGGCTCTGAAGAGAGCGGTTGAATATCTTTTAGCTCTGAAGAGCATTGAAATAAATAATTGAATTGTTTTTAAACCTAAATTGTATTTCGAAATACTTAAACTCTTTTGATTTTAAATAAATGTTTTACCTAAACCTAAGTTAATTAATTAATTGTGAGAGTAGGAGTTGAATAATCAGTAGAACTGAATTAGGAATTGAGAAATAAGAAGTGAAGTAAATAATAAATAATAAAGTGAACTGCGATTTTGGAAGGAGGATCCAGTGGATCCGAATTCAGAAACCAAACCCCCAAAACAGAGTCTGGAGGAGAGTCACGTTGAATCAATAATCTTCCCAATCCGAGAGGGCGTATAGCACTCGGGTCTGAGTCTGACCAGATCGGCAGCCCTTCCCGGGAGGCACACGACAATTATTTATGTTTATTATCGAACATAAATAGTGAATATCTTGTCAAAAAATATATTTGTCACCTATTCACCATGTTCAAACACTTGTATATTATCTACGGCAATGCTGCACACTTAGCAAGAATAATGCTAATACACTAAAACCCCACAATTTTAAATCATCTTATAAAAATGAAGTTAGCTGAAATTAGAAAGTAGTTTAAAATAGAAACTTAATTTTATAATGCTTTAAATAATTTTATAAATTACAAATGCTAAAATCGTATAAATAAACTAATATAAAAAAGTCCCAAAGAGGTTAATCTAGAGGTTTTTGGTGTAGTGCCACTCTATGGCGCAGTGTGCACAATTGATCTACGGCATTAATTGCAAAAATAAACTAGTTAAATATTTTTTCACCGGATTATTTATTTCAGTATTGGGGGTTGTGCTAATATTAACCCCGTTTAATTTGTTTCAATTAAACATATTTGTGCTGATTAAAATATGCACGGTTATTATTTTGTTGACTTATTTGCGTATCATTTAATCAAAATAAAAATTAATAAATAAAAAAAATTTTATTTATAGTTTTTAAATTAAATTCTTATAAGTACAATTTAATTTTCATACTTTTAATAATATACTATAAATTAAAATAAATATTTTTAAATATAATATTAGTATTCTGATGATTTTTCAAGTATTAATTTACACAAATAAACTTAACACTTCAGTTTATTACTTACATTGTTATAAATTAGTTGTAAATTTAGCCAAATACTATAGTTTTAAAATTTAATATAAATTATGATATTTGATTTGATTAAATCTATTTTATCTATTATTCAACTACTTTGTATATAAAAATATTTCTACATGCTTATTTTGTAATATTTTTATGTTATTACAAATGATTATTTATTATTTAACTTTAATCTATGCACTTTGATTTTATTCAGTGTCAATGTTAAGAATTTATTCTTATTGTAATACACATTGTAGAAATAAAATAAATATTTCTGCATGATAAAGTTTTAATTTAACAAGATCTGAATATTTAAAATTACAACAAAATATTTAAAATGTTATATGTTTAGTACTATTGACATTTCCTTATAAATGTATAAAAAACTTATTTTGATGCAGTTTAATTTGTAACTTCTAAAAACTAAAAAATTTATATTTTAAATTAAATATGCATTTTTATGTTTTCAGATTTAATATATAACTACATGTTACTCAAACAATTTAGCAATGATTTAGGCAGTCGCGTGCGTGTGTAGCATAATCAATCTTTTCAATTAATTAATCTCTTGGATGTGCACTTAATAATGTAATAAAAAATAAGAGTTAATTAATTTATAATTATATATTTAATTATTTTTCGAATTTATTTTTATATTTTGTTATATAATAATGTTACTATAATTTAGAAATCTAATTACAACAATATCAAATATGCATTTATATATTAAATTAATAAATATTTAAATTAAAGTTGAATTATATTAAATGCAGTGCAAAATTTTTATTTAAACTAAGTGTTTAAGATAATTGCATAGCAAAGTGTCGAATCAAAGAGTTTCGGAAAATACACCAAAACCAATGGCCCGGAAACTATTTGATTGGCGTGCCGTTCGAATTTTATATCATGGAACTTTTTGCACTATTCGCAACAAAATACAGCTTTAAATTTACGAATTTGCTAAAAATGCAAAAATGTGTCTTTAATGCAAAACGAACTCTGTCTTATGTTATACAGAGTTCAATACGTTTTCAACCATAGATATTACAAAACAATATTACAAACTATACAATAAAATCAGACATTACAAATTAAATACAAAACTTTTAATTTACAAAACTTTTACTACTGTATTTATTTTAAACATATAATAAATTGTCATAAAATAATTTGAACATTAGATATATTGATTATACATAAATTAAATTTTTACATCATTTAATAACAACATACAGTTTAAAGCATAATTATTAAATTAAACATAATTAAAACATTTGGTATTAATATTTTCAATAACTTTAACATTTATAAATATTTAATAAATTGTACCAAAGTCAAACAATGATCAAGTTAAACATTTGAATTTAAATCTATTTTTTTAAATTAATGGGCAAGCTTATTGTTTCTTGATTTAATATTTAAAGTTAAATATAATTACATTAGAACAATATTTAGAATATTTAACATTACAAAATAAACTATTATATAATTAAAATAATACTTTACTATATATTAGAATATTAAAATAGTTTAATTCTAAATAGTTAACAAGTTGATATAAATAATAATTTAAACATTATTATTATTTATATTTATACAGCTACTTAACAAACGAATCAGTTTATGCTTAGTTTTAAATAAAATATAAACATGGCATTGTGTAACAATATAATAAATATTGTAAATAACAATTAATGGCAAACAAAATGATAGGAACACAAAGTAATTAGCATGGTAAAAATTAATGGAATATAAAATAAGTAAAATATTTAAAAATATATATACCATTGCTGAACAATAGTATAATTTATGAGTTAGTAAATTTAAGCGTTTATCATCAATTGTAAATTGTTCCAAGGTAGTATTAACATCACGCCAATATCTTTGTATTTGGTCTCGTGGAAACTTGTTTAATTTTGTGTATATATCAGTAACAACCATTAGATATCTTGATAATATTTCATAATAAATTTGTGGTATGGCCAAAATCCACGTACCACCTAAGAAAGCTGTTAATGCAGCATGGTGATTAATTGAGATGTTCCATGATTGAAAAAAAACCTCGTTTACAAAATTGATATTATATGCATTATATAAAGTTATACAAAATAATAACAACAAGTTTAAAATATAAAAACAACTCGATTGGTGTTGTTTTCGAATACGATATTTATTAAAATATACATTTATTTCATCGTAAATGTCAAACAAATATTTTGTATTCACTTTAATTAAATAGTACGTATGAAGTAAAGCTATCAACAAATTTATCGTGCATATTTTTATTAGCACGAAAGAGTTTGACTGAAATAAATTGATTGGGGTTAGTATGAGCATAATGCTTATTAGCGATATAAATATTCCGGTAAAAAAGTAATCGACTAGCTTATTTTTACAATTAATACCGTAGCAAATAAACAAATGTTTGAACATGTTACTTGAATATTTATATTATATATTATTTTAATTTATTATTTATATATAAGATATAAATATATATTATTATTAAAATTTGTTTTATTCTTTTATTTTCACAATAGCAAGTACATTATGATTATTTTATTCTGCTTATGTGCTATGCAAAAAATATTTTAACAATGATTGCAATAAATCAAACTGTCTATTATGGCGCATGCGATTTTTGTTTACCTCAATTTTCTATATTTCTATGCACATTTCCGTGATTGCAATATTGCTAATAATTATAAGTGCAATTTATTGTCCTGAGAATTTTGCTAGTTTATTGTTTGTTGTTTATTGTTAGTTTGCAATGTAACAGTATGAAACATAAATTCCATACACATATTAAAACGATCATTTCATTATCAGCTTAATACAGTATGATATTATGATATTTTGTAATTATTTTATGTAACAAAATATAAACTATTTATATATTTTTATTGAAATAATCTTCAAAAATAAAATACTTAGCTTATTAGTTTTTTGTTAGTTGGGTGACTGAGTCATTGAAATGCTCATGTTACTTATATAAACAATGCAATTAGCTATTTTGTGCCGATGAGAGTGGGAGCGAAATCAATCGGTTCTACCGGTTGACCAAAGGCTACTGATAAAAGGTTTTTATTACATGTAACCCGAAACATATGTGTCTAGCTAATGCAAAGGTAGTTTCACCTTGATCAGAGAATAAGCTAAGTATTTCATTTTTAAAATTCATTTTAATCCATTTAATTATTTTGATTACAAAACCTAAAATGCTTAAATTATCAATATTTATATATTTGCGTATTACAATATTATATATAATTTGCAATGTTATTACCATAAATGTTAGATTATATTAATATTGTTTTATTTAGTTATTGCATATTTAATTAATTTAATATCAATTCTGTGCTAGCAAAAAAATCTAAACTTTTATTTAACATTTATACAAGTTTATTCAATTGCATTATAAATAGTTAAAACTATTTGTCATGCTTATTATAGTATAATTCTATTAATATAAGTTAATAATTTAAGCTTTTGTTATATAAGATATTAAATATTTAGTAAAAATTAATTTAATTATCATAAATAAATGTTCTTATTCTAAAACTCATTTGTGCATGCTTTTTTAATAAATGCCTTTTATATCTATTAATTAGACGAATAAAATTATAAGTGTCTTGAAATAATATATAATGAGCATGCGTAATAATTTATGCTCTGGATATTTAAAATTGAAAAATAATTATAAACTAATTAAATGCTAAAGTTATTTTTAATCAGATTTACTGATTGCAAAATTAATCATTGGTTTTTGTATGATTTAAATATGATTTTAGCATAATTTTACATTCTAAATTATAACGTACAAGATTCTTTTAAGAGATATTTTAACAATGCTATTAGCAATCGCATGCGTATTACTGCCAAGTGTAATTTGCTAATGTATATAAGCATTTCTCAAACATATATTTAAAACAGCATAATATTCTTAAAGAGAACAAAATAAAATTTGTACATTGTCTAAAATTACAAGCAACTACATTGTGTAACTAATTATAGTGATTACATAATTTAAATAGTATAATAATTTTACTAATATATTTGTCACTTTTTCACAATGTTCAAATACTTGTTTATTATCTACGGCATTAATTGTAAAAATAAACTTGTCGAATATTTTTTCACCGGACTTTTTATTTCAGTACTGGGTATTCTGCTAATATTAACCCCGCTCAATTTATTTCACTTGAATATATTTATGCTAGTTAAAATATGCACTGTTATTATTTTGTTGACTTCATTTGTTGCGTATTATTTAATTAAACGTAATTCAAAACATTTATTTGATATTTATGATGAAATAAATTTATATCATAATAAATATCTTGATAAAAATAAATGTGATCAACATCGCACAATTATTTTCTATATTTTGTTACAACTAATTTTGTTCTGTATAACTATTTACCATGTATATTATGCTGATTTTACAAATATAATCTTTGTAAAATCATTTAATATTTCGCTTAATCATCATGCTGTCGTGTCGGCTTTGTATCTTGGTACTTGGATATTAGCCATTCACCTAATTTATTATGAAATATATACAAGATATTTAGCTGTAATAAATGAAATATATATAAAGTTAAGCAAGTACCAGCAATTACAACTGCATCAATACTGGCATGATATTAATACAGCACTGGAACATTTTCAAATCGATGATCAATGCTTAAATTTAATAACTAATAAATTATTCTACTGTGCTATTATGATATTAACATGTTTAGATATTGTACTTTTTACTCATGCTATTATATTATATAATGAGAACTACTTATTGTTTTTATCATTCAGTTTTCCACTAATTATTGTAATTAATGTTTATTTATTAGCTACACAATGTCATGTTTATATTTTAATACGTAGTAAATATAAAACGATAAATTTACTAAAAAGCTGGAATAATAATTTTAATTACTGTGTATAATTTATTATTGTATAAAATTTTATAATTTATATATTTTTAAAGTATTTGTATTTTTATTTATATAATTGATACAAAATTTTAGATATTTATGTTAACAGATTAAACATAAAAATAATATTTTCAATGAGTATTATTAAAATATAACTTGGATAACTTTAATGTTATCTACAATAAAATAAAAATAAATATAACTTTGTTTGCTTAGTATTGGCAATTGTATTTATTTATTTATTTATAACATGAAACGTTTGCCGATTTTAGTAAAACTTGATTTATATTGCAAATACAGAATAATAATGTATATAAATTATTTACAAACTAATGTAACATTTTATATAAGGGTAAATATTGCTTTAATCATTTATTATTTATTTCAACCTTTTATCTTATATAGTGTTAGTTTAGAAGAAACTCTATATACAATATATAGTTTATAAAATAACTGTACTTAGAATTTAATTTTCATATTTTTAATAATATGCCATACACTAGAATAGATAAAAATTTATAGTTGTTTACAGTTATTATTTTATTTTTTTAAAATTATTTCTAAACATTTTAATTAAATTTATGCATTTTGATTTTATTTAATGTCAATGTTAAGCATTTATTATTGTATAAGCATGGTATAAGTTTTAAAAAATATTTCTGTATGAAAAGTTTTAATTTAAGAGGTTTTGAATAATTTAAATTACAACAAAATATTTAATAATTTTTACATTTCAGATTCTATTGTAAATGCATTAAAGTTTTATCTACAGTAAGTTTAGTTTAATCTGTAGCTTTAAAAAATTATTAAATCCAATTTTTATATATAATATCATATAATTTTAGATTTACATAGAACTATCCACTGATACATACATTGCATAGAACTAATCATTACGCAATATTTTAGAAATGCCATTGATAATTGCATGCGTATTTAGCATTATCAGTTTTTTCAAGTACTTAATGCAACAAAAGATAATTAATCTCTTTGTATAACACTGAATTATTCTTTTGGAAATGTATTTGATAATGTTAACAGAAATACTGTAGAGTTATTTATCTTAATATTTAGTTTTACAAAAACGTTATATTCCTTAGTACATTTCATTAATTATACAGATTGCTATGTTACTATTTATATTGTTAAATTATTATTATTATTATTTTAAAATTTATAATTTATAATTTATCATTTTAATTTTTTATTTTAATTAAAAATGTATACTTAATATTAAAATTTAATTTATGCATATTAATTTTATTCAATGTCATTTAGTAAATCTGTATTTCACAATGCACAAAATGGTTTTTATAAACATTTTTGCATGAAAAAGTTTAATTTAATAGGATTTAAATATTTGAAATAATATAAAATATTTGAAATATTTTATATTTAAGAATTTTTATATTTCAAATTCTTTTGCAAATTTTGTATATTATATTTGATTTAGTGCAGTTTAACCTTCTGCTTTTTAGAATTTTTATTTGAATTTAAAAATTAAATAATGTATTTTGCTTAAATTCTTTATTTAAAATGTAACATGCAATGTTTTACGCAATATCTTTGAAATAACATCGACAATCGCATGAGTGTTTAAGACGATCAATTGTTTAAAATGTTTTATACAAAACAGAATAATATATCTCTAAAGTAAAATGTATTTGGCAATGGCCTAAGCAGAACACGAGTTTTATCATTATATTTGATTATGATTTTATTCTATTTAGCATTAGTTTAAAATTGTGCTTAGCTTATATGTTGATCATTTTAATAATCTTAATAAGAACATTTTAAACATGCTTAAATAGTTATTTAACTGTTATCATGTTAATTATAATAATAAACTTGTAGAATATTTGTTCACCGGAATAATTCTTTAAATATTATTTCTATTTTTAGTAGGTTGTAACTTGTTCTAATTATATTAAAATTTAAATACAGATATAATATAAAATATTTATTTATTTCTTAAAAATTTGCATAAAGTAATTATTACACAGTGTTAAATTAATTAAAATTTACATACTTAAAAATATATAATTTAGCTATAAGATATTTATTTTTAGTATGCTTATTCAAAGCCGTTCACATAAAATTTTATGATTATTTATAAAATAAATATCTAACAAATAATTCTTTAAAAATTAATACAAGTATAGTTTTTAAATATAAATTACTAATATTTATACATGCATAAGTATTCAATTAATTTGTTAAGTTACACATATGTGTATAAAATTGCAATGAAGTTTAAAGCTTTTTATTTTTCTAATTTCAAACATTGCTAAATAAGTAGTTATATTGTTAGTATTATCAATATATGTGATCCATCGTAAAATTATTTTTTTAAAAAGCTTTATATTACCCTGTAAAATTATACGCAATATTTTAACTTATTACTGTAAACGGTAGTCGCATGCGTATTTTGCAATATCTATGTTCTAAACATATTTAAGATGCACGAAATTCTAAATCTTCACAGTTAACTTGCTATTCTACAAGATTAAACTTTAATGTAAAATTTCAATTTTTAAACCAAGTATGATCTAGTACTTTAATAATTCAAATTATTTAACGAATAATAATCAAATATATTTTATTATGTTTAAGTACTTGTTTATATGTTACGGAATTAATTGCCGCAATAAGCTTGTTGAATATTTTTTTACCGGAATATTCATTTCGATATTTGGCGTGGTGCTTATTCTAACCCCGCTCAATCTATTTCAGTCGACATCGATCGTAACAATTAAAATATTCACGCTAGTATTAGTGTTGACGTGCTTTGTTGCGTACTACTTAATTAAAGCGAATTCAAAATATTTGTTTGATATTTATGACGAAATAAATGTATTATTTAATAAATATAATAAGAATAAGCGAAACAAATCGATAATAATTTACATAGTTGCATTGGTAATTTTATTAATAATAATCACGTATAATGCTTATTATACAAATTTTTTAAATACATTCTTTATTGAATCATTCAACATCTCATTTAATCACCATGCCGCATTAACAGCTTTTTATCTTGGTACCTGGCTGTTGGCCATGCAGCTAATCTACTATGAAATCCTAACAAGATACTTAATTGTTATTAATAAAATGTATTTTAAATTAACCAAGTTTCAACGAAGTCATGCGCAACTATACTGGCGCAATATTAATACTACACTGGAACTATTTCGTATAGATAATAATTGTTTGCATTTAATATCATGTAAATTGTATTATTGTGCCCTACTGATAATAACATTATTAGATGTTGGTTTGCTGATTTTTGCCATTATTTTTTATTATAGTAATTATTCATTTTTTATATCATTTTGGTTGCCAATAATTATTTTGTACAATGTGTATTTTATTTATACGCAAGTTCATGTATATATTTTATTACATGTTAAAAATAAAATGATTTATTTGTTAAGTAGCATAAACAAAAATATTTATTCTGTTTAAATTATCAATCATAAAAATATGTTAGTAATATAAATATTTGTATTGCATAAATTAAAATTATTGTTATTTATTGTGATCTTGTTAAAAAAAATAATGCTATTTAATTAAAATAATATATTTGTATTTAAAAAACAATTTATTTTTACAAGATATAATTTGCTTTATAAAAACACATCTTTTGTAAATATTAAATTGCTATTTTAAAAATATTAAACTTTTTGTAAATTTTATGCTGCTTTAATATGTAAGCAATAAAATGCTAACATATTTAAAATTATAAGGCGTATAGTGACTCAACTATAAAACCCTTTCACATATCCGATTTGTTTTACCTTTATATTTTATACTTGTTAAAAAGGGATTTAACTGCACATATAGTTTCATTTTATTTTTAACGATTTTTATATGAAATTAGAAAACATTTGTTAAAATAATCCCTATTTTCACGATCGCCATCTGTCGTTGTGCTTAAATTAGCCACAACTCACCGAACATTGTTATTATATTTAAGAATGACATTGTTTAGCTAGTAAACAAGCTATAAATGCTACAAGCTTATACAAAGTGTGCTATATTGTTGAACATTATCTATATTTTAAAATTATATATATAACCATGAAATTTTTATCTTGACATTTCTTTAATAAAAACATTTATGAATTATAGCTTATATATTTTATTTGTTTAATTTTACAGTAATACTATAATCCATATAATAAGGGCTAAGAAAATATAATTTTATCAAAAATTAACAGGCACTAAAAAAACTGCATACTTTAGTTATATCATTATCATTTTTCTATTTTGTTATATATATTTAATAATTGCTTATTTAGTTCAATGTCAATATTGTTTTAACATAATAACATCTACACTTTTCTATCACATCTAAAGAATCTTGCACTTAAATGCACTTGAGAACTAATGAAATGTTTGAGATAAAAATATATCTAGCAAGTTTAAAGAATTTATTAATTATGTTAACTTTTTTGTTTACTGTTAAGTTTAGAATAATATTTTTCTATTTATATTGTTTGAAATTATTATATTTGAAATTTTATTTTATTTTTGTAAATGCTTTAATCTACCGATAAAACAGTATAAATAAAAATGTAATATAAAAACAATTTGCAAATGAATTATTTATACTTTTTACAAGTTAAGATTATAAATATAATCTGTTAAATAATACACAGTAAAATCGATTTTTTTATTAATGTGTTTTAATACTTAATTATAAAAAGATTATTACAGTAGTTAATTAAATTTTAATTTTTATATTTTCTAAATTGTTGAGAGAGAGAGAGAGAGAGAGAGAGAGAGAGAGAGAGAGAGAGAGAGAGCCGATCTATATGTTTAAACAGTTTGATTAGATGAGTTTTAAAAATGCTATCTTGAGCAATTATTATATGGATATTTGTTTATTTATACAAACAATAATTTAAAACTATATATTGCTTTTTAACATAAATAATTTTAAGCTCTTGTATAGCTATATATTGATATTTTAAGGGAAAAATATTTTAAAAATGATATTTGTTGCCGTTTTTACAAATTTATTACATATTTATTTATCTTGCTAATATTCTTACATCTCACTAAATTTGAAGTATTTTATTTTATTAAGTATTTTATTTTAATGCTAGATGAATTTTACCGTCACAACAATTAATTAAATAATGAAACAACAATTTAGTATGCAATCAATAACGATTGCAACGCGGCATTTGCTAACATATCAAACAATACTTTTAAAATAAACTAATATTATGCATATTAATTTTATGTCAATACGTATAACGTCTGGTCTAACATTATGTAATATTGTACTAATATAAATGTTGACAAAACAGATTTATTTGTTTTAATATTACAAGAAGCATTCAATATTTATTTTGCAAAATTGCCTAACTACATATTTTGTTCATTGCATATAAGACAATGCAAATATTTTTAGATAAAATCTAATAAAATTTTTTAGAAATAAATTGATATTTTATTTTGTGTACAGTATTCTGCAAGTATATGAAGTACATTGTTAAAATCTAATTTAATTCGTTTATAATTTATTTTTTAAAATATAGAAAAAATGTATTATGATAAAAAAGCTTGCAAAATTAGTATTTATTCTATTAGGTTGTAAAGTATTAATTTAAAATTAAGATTTAACTATAATTACCTTAAAATAAAAATATTAGACAAAATTGTAAAATTCAAATTAAGTAATAATTTTACAACGCTAAATTCATTTTAATTTAGGCTTTAAATATGAAATTTAGCCATGAATGAATAAATTTGCATTTAATTTAAAACATATTTTAAGCGTGCTCATTTAATTCAATGTCAAAGCTGTTCAACTACAATTTCATTATTATATATCTTGCAAATATTTCTTTTAAAATTAATACATAAAAAGTTTTATTTAAATAAATGTTAACTAAATTTATTGCATAATATATTAGTGTACAAGATTAATTACAAAGCAATTTAAACCTTAGACTTTTTGAATACTTTTAATTAGAATCATTGTAAAGTAAGTAATCAAATATATATTTTTAGCATTAGATTTAACCATACGTTTATATTGTTATGGAGGGGGCGCGGCCCTGTGAGGCGGTTTCGTTATAAACGCACTCCATAACATTATAGTGTACACTTGCGT
>JAQIXC010001792.1:0-13033 GCA_034697605.1 Metabelba pulverosa
CTTACCATTTATTTAAGCATTTGTTTGCCATTTATTTGCTCTAAATGTTATTTCTGCGATAAATGGTCGAACAAAACACTAATTCAGTTGTAAAACAATCGGCGATTAAACGACGCGAAGGCATGCAATCGATTGACGCGAAATGCATGTCTGGATTGGTCTCTAAAAAACTAGTTATCCTTCAATAGAAAGGCGAAAAACATAACATAACATAACATCGACTTTAAATGTCTATTCGTTTGTTTGACTCTTCGAGCCGTAAATCCCGTTTTCATATGCATTGTAATTGCATTGAATTGAATACTTCAATACTTTATTTCTATAACTCCAGTATTTCTGCGGCGAATATGTTATCGAAAAAACTTTCCTTTAGTTCTCGTTCTCTCAGTCCTGCGGCTCAGTCTCTCAGGTTTGGGAGAAAATGTGTTTCAGTTCTCAATTCAGTTCTGTTCGGATCGACTGCCACTCAAGGCTTGCACTTCAGATTGAAACCAATAGTTATTATCTCTCGCCTTAAATCTCAGATCCGATTCAGTAATTGACTGCAATATCGCGTTTTTCGATATACTCCACACATATCGTACTTTACTCTACATATACAGCGAATGTATATTTATTTCCATTTACTCAAACTTTTTAATTCAATATACAAATCGTTTTCTCAATTGTTTTGATTGTGATCTTACTTATTGTTTCGCCGATAATAGCAAACAATTATTTTATGTTTGTTTCTACAAAACTGATATTTGTACTTGGTGAAACAGTTTGTGCTAAACTCGTTTTTAGTTGCAATTAGTTTTGTTTTTGTACGACATTCGATATTTTTGGTCATATAAACCAAAATCTAATTAATATCGAAAAAATGTTTTTAAAGTTTAAGTCGATATACAGTGTAGCGGAAAAACGAGTGTTTTTCTGATTAGAAAATAAATAGTCGACAAATCGATTATCAAATAACAAATATATATCTTCTGATAACAACGTTTTGTGTGTTTTTCCCTCGAAATGTGCGAAAACAGTTGATCACAGATGTGGCCAAAGATCTAGATCTCGCTCTACAGGACTTATCGCCCGACTTCGAGATATCGGATAACATTAGTAATGGAGTTATCGGTGAAAATGCCGGCAATACTGCAGTCGCCAAACGCGAAGAGCTCTCCGATTCCGTTCTACTCGAGTCGACTGCTGTCGGAACTGCAGGAAATGATTCAAAACCGAATCAAAATGAGTCCCGACTCGAGTCCGACACTCAATCAGTTGATCGCAACGACAGTAAGTACTCACTTCGTAGTGCAATACGAATTGGATCGCAATTTCCACTCAAACCTTATCTCAAATATATTTCGCTAACTCTTTCACTACTAAACGTATCACTAGTTTCTGCTGACCTATCGTCTACTAAGCGCTCATCTCTATCGCAAACCAATTCCTGCGCTCTTTTGCCAACTTTTACGGCTCACTCTTCGTCTATACCTCTCATTAATTCTTCGCATTCCTCATCTGTTGTCTCTTCCAAAGCGCAAAAGACTTCTTATAGTTTGCAATTGCTTTCAGTGATGGATAATAACATTCAGATCTCTTCCGATAATAACAACTCGAATAACGAAGTGCTTTCTGTAAGTCTAGGAATGCTTTCGCTTTTGTTTATAAGAACTTTCGCTAAAGATATCAGATTTATATCGCATTTCTATTGTGACGCCAGAGCTCTAAGAAATTAATCTTAACAAACACTCCGGGCCTGTCGTCGCTCTTCGCAAACATTTACCAAACCTTTTCAGACTTTTAACCTACGAATTGCATAACAGTCTTATCAAAACATCTGTCTATTTAGTTAAAGCGATGAAGTTTAGTTTTAATTAATTCCAATTAATTTTCAAAGTTAGAAAGAATTTTTGCCTAATTATTTCGTTGCTTTACTATTATTCATGCTCAATTATTGCAATTACTTGCTTATTTGCAATTTGTTTCTCGAATCTAATCGATTGTAATTGAATAGACATGTAATCGAAGCGAAGAGAATGCGAATCACATTTTGCCAGAAGTCAGCGATTTATTGAATAATAAAGATTTCGCTGAAAACGACAAAAACGACGAGAATTCCGGCGCGAGTTGTGAGTCCATACCGATTACGATCGGCCTTTTGGAGCGTCTCATCCGTTGTCATCCGATTTGGTTTCTGCCCGAAATAGGCCGGGCGGGTGTCGTTCACCTGCTGCAGGGCAAGGAGCATGGTTGCTTCATTGTAAGCCTTTTCCTATTTTTGACTTTATTTCGATTTTTTATTTAAAATATTCATAAACTTATGTTATTTCTCAAACATAAACATTGGTTTCGAAATAATCCATTAGTGTTCGTAAACTCGTTTACGAAAAATATTATTTCATTTTTTACCCGATTTACACATTTTTTTGGAAATAATTTTTAATTGAAATCTATTTTTGAAAAGGCGATTGATTTTCGTTGTAATAACTGAATAGCCATTCCGAGCGCCGAAATTAATTAATTATAAATCGAAAATTTCGAAATCGATTTCAAGCAATTGACCTTATGTTCCATTTTTATCCGATATGAAATGTACTGTGCAAAATGTTATTATTTTTTCTCCTAATTATAAACTTTTTTGTCAAAAATTTCGTTTCCATATAATTTTGCGAAGAAATTGAGTATAAATTTAGTGCAAATCTAATTGTGTGAATCCGAATGAAATAGCAGACAATAAACAGTGAACTTTTTCGAGCCTTAAAATTATTTTCTCAAATCCAATCAGTTTCGTTGCTGTTGTTTAGATACTTTTATTTTTGACATCAATTCCGAATAAACCGTTCGTTTTAGCGCAACCTCATGAGCCAAAGCTCTTATTTTTGTCAAAGAATAGCTAATTTTTATAATAAGAAACATTTTACCGATTATTTTATTTGCATTTTTTTCGGAATTTTACTTTTTTGAGGCAAAACTTACTCTTTTGAGTTCAAAATTTAAATTTCAAATAATAAGCGATATTTTGGATGTTTAGATGTTTTCGCAGCTTATTATTGATAGAAAATGATTTAGTAATGAATACGCGATTGAACTCAACTCGTTGTCCATAATATCGTTGAGAAAATGCTATTTTTAGTCATTAATCTCTCGGAATGTGTTGAACGCATCGACGCGTTTCTGATGAATAGCATTTGGTTTTTGCGAATAATTTAGTTATTATTGTTTTTTGTGAAAAGCTTTTGTGCGCTTCAAACATGAATACATTTTTTCGACTAAATTTCAATTCTCTTGTTTCGGAACGGCGTCTAAAAGGGTTTGACGAGTCGTGTATTTCCTGTTCTGTATTACTGACCCGTATTCGCGTCTCTCAACTCGAGCGCAACCTCTCGATCGTAACGCAATAGTAACGCAGTTTCACGTATTAATCGCAGGTTCGCCAGTCAAGCAAAGCCAACACAATGGCCCTATCGGTTCGTCTACCTGAAGGTCGGGGCCCTCACATCGAGCACTACCTCATCGAAGACGGCGGCAACGGAAAGCTGCACTTAGAGGGCTCTGACAACTACTTCAGCGCTATTCCGATGTTGGTCTGTCATTACGCGAACTGCTGCGACGAACTGCCCGTCCAATTGACTTTGCATAAAGTGCTCGCTCAGGCCAATCAGCAACAGCTCACGTCTCTGGCGCTGTTGGGCCAAGACTTCTGGCAATCGAGTCTTTCGAAACTCTCGAATTCAAATGAAGACAAAAGTGATAACAGTTTCGATGATTTGAATTCACTCAACAGACGCACCAATTCTTTATCCACATTCAAGAGCGACGCCAAACCCCCTCCCGTTCCCCCCAAACAAGACGTATCGACGATTGATCCCCTCATCGATACGAAAAAGTCTTCTACTGTTCCCATATCTCAAGTGGTGACACAAATCCCGAAACTTCCTCCGAAGCGCGCGGACCCGCCGCCCATACCTCCCAGAAGTAAATTTGTTTCAATAAAAAACAAACAAAATTCTACTACTGGTGTGACTACTGGTGCGACTACGGGTGCGACCGCTAAGTCAGCAGCGCTTCCAAAAAGGCGAAGCGTTTCGCTAAATGAGGACTCAAACCAACCAAAGGCTCCGAACACTGAAATTACGGAAATCCAAATCAAAGACAACTGTTCCCGCATTTCAAACACAAATTCGGTTTTAAACTCTAGTCAAACCCAACCTCAACCCAAACCCAAACCCCAAACACAACCACAAACCCAAACCGAGACGAAGCCAAAGAATGGCTCAAAAAGTGCAACAAATGCTCAAAAGGTGTTGTGCTATAGGAGTTCACTTCACGACAAAGAGAGTGATTACGAAGACATTTGGGGCGCAAACCACGTCTCGAGACTAACGCTCAACTCAACCCTCGCCGGCATTGCCGAGAATAACGTGCCATCAGATAAGTGCCACCGAAGTACTCAAACCGAATCGACGACTTTGATGAAGAGCTCTTCCACTCGTCAGCGATGCAGTCCTTTCTATATGGATCCGATCGATGCGATTCCCAACCGAAGACTTGGTGTCGTAAAGTCGTGGCCATTGAGACGATCGGATACGGAAATCAATGAACCGAAAGCCGCGCCAAATGCCCCGTCTTTTGGCCATTCAATGGAGAGTCTGATCGATTCTATTCGCGAACAATCCACTCATATCGACACCTGTCAGCAGATATTCAGTGCCGTCGACCCCAACCTACAGGACGCGTCCGTACAGGTCGGCTACAGTACTTTTGCCGGACCTAATTCGAGACATAGTCGAGAGTCTTCCTGGCCTTTAGACAACTCATGGCAATGGCTCGACGACAACCTGTCGTCTGTGTGCGGCCAATCATTTAGGAGAGAATCATTCGGATGTCGTCGGCGCCGGAGTTTTGTCGACTCAATGAAGAGCGATGTGACGACAGTCGAGGATATGATTAGTCTTCAGGCGCCGGAACTAAGTGTTCCGAAAGCAGCCAATTGTTCGAAAATGACGGCCAATGGAAGCGACGAACAGAACAACGATCTGAACGAACGTTACGACAATTTAGCCGTTTTTAGGAATTACAGCGAAATTAATACCAAATCCGAAGCGATTAACGACACGGACACCGAGTTCAGTGAGCCCTGGGATAGCGACTGGTGGGAAGGGCTGCTCAAAAAGGTGTTTCCTCGGAATGCGTTGATGCAGTTCAGCCCCGAAACCGAAGACAACGCCTTTTTGCTCAATAGGGAACTGATGGCGACGAAGAACTGCGACAACTCGTCGACACTCACGAGTCTGTCGGACAGTCATATGACCGACACTTTCGACATTACAGAAGTCAGTTCTATCGCCGACATGCGCTCCAATTGCTCGGACGTCGAGCACAGGAACTCGACTGCAAGCGATCGACTGACCGTTTTGGAGACCAGCGATTGCGGCATTGGTTTAAATATCTGTCAATACATATTCAAACTGTCGGCCGAAGGCAATAATACGTGAGTCGACACCTCATTAGAAATATTGATTCCATTCCTCACTAATTGGCACTAATTTGATGGTTAGGTTCGCCAAAGCTGTCGATCACTTCATCCAATGCACGCAAGAAAGCACTGAAACGAATCCAATTATGTAAAGCAATTGTTTTGTTAAATGCTTTTATCACTTCTAATCGGTTTTGCATTACATATACATTGTATTACAGAGTAATGCGAAATATTCGCCAATTCATGAATGGCATTAAGAACTATCTGGTAAAGCACGGCGAGGGACAGTTGGATGAGTTGGTGCAGACGGAGCGCTCGAAACTAAAGGCCAATGAGTTTCTAAACATCGACGCAATACTCGAAAGTGCTTTACATCGACTTGTGATCAAACCGCTGAAGAACTTCTTGTATCTCCTGTTCATCAATGAGTATAACCGAAACGGATCGTTGAAACAGTTGTCGCGAAACATAAAGGACTCGCAGTCGAAGACACCGCAGGAGTTGGGCGTTCGGGAAGAGCTGCTGCCCATCGACCACAAGACCATTCTCGACATTCAGAAGCATTTGAAGAAATTGAATCAGTCCTACTCACCGCTCAAGAAGTTGGAGTACCTCTTGTGCACGATCTCAACCATTTACAACAGCGTCCGACAGCGCCAGAAGAAGCGCTCGTCTACTGATTCGAATACTCAGAGCAAAGCGGAATATGCGTCGTTCGGCGCCGACGACTTCCTCCCGATTTTCATATATGTGCTGATCCAATGCGGAGTCATTTCAGCCGAAATCGAAGCCGACTATATGCTCGGCCTATTGCACCCGTCGATTCTGAGTGGCGAAGGCGGCTATTATTTGACAACTTTGAGTTCAGCCGTACATGTGCTGAAGAATATACACGAATTGTCGTCGTCCGGGAGCAGTACCATCAATAGTAACGCTGATTCGAAGGACTCGACTCTAACTCCCGTAACACCCGTTCCCCACATGAATAGCTCTTCGAGCGAAACGAGTGTGGCTTCAGGTTCGGGAGGACAGCACTCGCCCTACACTCAGATAAAGCTGCCGACGATTGCCGACCTGAAGGCCTACATGAAGATCATGATTCCCGACGAATTCACGTCGAATATAGTGGTGAAGACACTGCCGGTGCGCCCGAACATGACCACCAAAGAGGTCTGTCGTATGATTGCCCACAAGTTTAAGATTACAAATCCCGAAGACTTCGGTCTTTTCAAAGTGATTAACGGCGAAGAGATTCAGTTAAACGAAACCGATTTCCCGCAAGTGATCAAATCGGAACAGATGGCCAGCGGTCGCGACTGTCAGTTCGCGTACAAGCGCTGCGACGCGAAGTTTGTTTGGCCTATCAGTTGCCCCTAAAGTCGCCCAAACAGTCATTTCTCTATTAGTTTCTAATCCTTTTCTGCTTCTAATCTTCGGCTAATCCTCTAACGACTCAATTGATTGCTATTTATTGAAAATTCTCTAATCGTTTAGACATTTGATTCGAATTCTGAAGACTTTATATCAAATTTCAAAATTAGAAGAAACTTCTCATTCGATACTAACAACCAGTTTTGTATTATTATTATTATTATTATTAATAATGATATTATTTTCTAGTATTGATTTTTATACATATTTTTTAAATGTAATTATTTAACACATTTTTTATTGTAAAAGTATTTTTAATTTTGTTTTTGATTGATATATTGAAAAATTTAAGAATTATTTATATAAATACAGTACTAATTATATATAACACGATTGCGGCTAAAGTTGTAAATAATAATAATAAAAAAAGAATTATTTGAGTAAAAACTGCATATTTCGATTAAAATGCCATGCATATAAAAACAACATATTTATCTACATATAGAAATCTTTAGTGGCCTGGGAGAGCACCTGACCCAAGTCGAAGAAACTCTTGGCGATTTGGTCGCGTTCTTCGACTACTTTCGACTTTTCGCCGACAAACGTCTCGCAGATTTGGACCAATTCTTTGTTGATGTAATGAAATGACTTGTTTAGTGATAAGCACTTCTCCTTCTCTTCGGTCGCGGCTTTCAATTGGCGCTTCAGCTCATCGATTGTCTCATTCTTTTCCGCCAACTTTTTCAAACTCTTCTCTAACTTCTCATTCAATTCCTTGTTTTCGTCTTTCGGTTCGACGGCAAACGCCAGGACATCCGGTTTGGGGCTAATCATCATATTTTCGATTTTATCCATCCTTTCCATCCTATCGGCCCTTTCCAGTCGATCGGGCCGTTCCGTCCGTTCCATTTTATCGCTTCTGTCCGGCCTTTTCGGCGTCTCATCGATATTAAACTTCGAGAACTGGTTAACCAAACCTGTGCTGTCATTCATGTCATATGGAGTGCCGGCGCTAATCGATTTGTACGCAGTCTTCGCCTCATTTAGACCCAAAGCGGGAGTCAAGCGCGGAGTCAGACCCGTCTCGTCGCTCGACACTAATGGGTCGAAATTGCGAAGTATAGACAGTTTCTTCACATCAGGCTTTGCGCCGCTTTTGTTGCCCTCTCTTCGGCTTTTCCACGACTCGAACAGATCGTCGTATTTCGAGCCATTCGAGCCGTTCGACGCATTCGATACATTCGTTTTGTAGTCATAAGCGTTGTATTCACTCGGATAGCCATTACTCGAGTACTTCCAATCCGAAAGACTTGAATTACTGCTGGTCTGCGAGTTCTGCGAGTTCTGCGAAGTCGGCGACACTCGACACAGCTTTACGTAATCGCTTCCATTCGGTCTCTTTGATGAGTATTCGCTCTAATTTACACAAATTATTATTAAATAAACTTGTTAAAATAAACTAATTTATATATATATATATATTAAAATTAATATTAATGTTAGTTTACTTATTTTATATTAAGTTTATTTTATTATAAGTTTACTAATTATTAAAGTACTTGGTAAATCTTAAAGCAAAAGAGTTAATACAGTCTATATTTAAAAAGTATTTATATACCTTTCGCGACAAGAAGTTATACATTTTGTCAAAATTGTATTTTCTTCGAAATTTTTTGCGTAAATAAATAAATTTCAAACTTTGAAATATGTTTAAAACCAAAAGAACTGTCAGAATAGGTGTTGTAAATGGAGTTAACAGAACAGGCAATGAGTGATATGATAGACACGAAGATTATGTCAGAACTGGAGTTGAATTCATATTAAAAAAGCATAAAAACTCGAAAATAATTAATTTTTATGCAAATTTTAATTTTTGTTTTTTCGAAAAACGCAAACTTTTTTGAAAGAGATTATCATAAACTTTGAATCAAAACAAATGTATTCAATAAAAATCAAAAGAAAAGCTTAAATTGAAATTTAATTCAATAGAAAACAGTTATACAACAAGTTTTTGAGGTCAAGTCATAGCCCACAGGAATACCCACTCATTATATCCAAATAGAGTTAAACATAAAGTGAAGAAAAGTGTTAACGAATTGTAAACTAAAATAAGACTTCAATTGCAAAGTTAGTAATTGAACGCAATTTCGTATTTCGACGATATATTAGGAATTACCTCATTATCATCGAATGTCTTCTCGTCTGACAGTTCGCATACGTCGGTCTCATCTATGGCTGCGTTCAGCAACTCTGGCGAAAAAGGATCGGCGTATTGGTGGGTGACGTCGGAGCCGCGGTATGGAGGCGTCGAAAACGTCTGTTCCGCCTCATAGAACGTCGGGTCTTCCAAATCGGTTGAGTTGTTGAGCCGTTCGCTGTCGGCAGTCGACGCGCTGTTCGACATAATTGTCTGCTCGATGTGCACCGAATTGACCAAATCGTTGACAATTGCTTTGATTAGTTGCGCTTCGCTTTCATCCAAACTCTTTGCAGAGTATTATAAAAACTTTGTGTAAATGAATTGGTTTTTTGCTAAGATTGCAATGTTTTAGAACAATTTGCACAGTATACTATAGTAGTTTAGTGTGAGTATGGATAGAGCTAAATGACAATGTATAATTACAGTATATTTAGTATTGCTTTGGATTAGTGACATTGAAAATGAGAAATGAAACGTTAGGCATAATATACACTGTTAATAAAGTTAAACATGATTGATTTTAAAGCAGTGCTCGAATTGATCGAAATATTGATATACCGACTGGTTGTGTGACTCAGGTATTTGATTACCCATTAGTTGCTTCAGATGTTAAATGTTGTGAGACTTTCGTCTATTACTTGATAAAATTTAGCCAAATTACTAATTGAATGCTAACTTTTTGTGTGTTGAATGTCATACACTGTTTGTTGGATTCGCACAAAACTCAGAACTAGAGTGAGAGGAGAGAAAGTGAACTGATTTTTGTCACTGAATTTGTTGCCAAAAATAGATGATTTAAATATAGAATAAACTCTTCGCTAATAATACAAAAACTTAATACCACTTCATATGAGTTAAGCGAATATTTTGGACATAGAGTAGACAAATAAACATACGAATAGTTGTTAGACATTTACGCAAAATTATTTGCCATGTTAATTATTTGTTTGGTAAATTAATATTTCAACCTTATTTGCATTTAATTTTTAATGTAATATTTGTAAAGTTCTATGATCTCTAAATGAGAGATATATTTTTAAAAATGAATTGGCAACTGATAATTTTTAAAAGTAACATTTTTATTTGTGTTTATTAATAAAATTATTTTGTTTTAAATAAAAGATGAATGCAATAATTTTGCTCAATTCACTAACATTTTAAGCATCGATTGAAAAGATTCTTTAATTATATATATATATTTATTTTAATAATATATAAAATTAAAAATAAATTTCAAAAATTTTATTATAAGTGATACAGTATTTTTAAAAAATAATAAAGGCATGTAATTTATTATAAATTTACTATGTAATTATTTAATTTTTTTTAAATTTATAAACAAAGTTGTTTTTTGTAGTTGCAAAAAATGATATAATTCTTAAGTTCAAAATGTTATTCATATACAGGTATTATACTAGATAAAATTTGCAATAAAAAAAATAAATGCATAAATAAGCGTAAAACATTTTTATCATTATAATATTTATAACAACTTTTATATTTGATTTATGTTAGCATTTATTAGAATTTTTATATCTAGGTATTGCATATATTATTTGCGCACAAATAATAATTATACTGAATATTCAATATCCTATTTGTAATTCATATTATTTATTAACATTCAAATATCAAGATACAAATTAGTAACGTTTGCAAAAGTATCAAAATTTTTCAATTATTCATAAGAATTAATATATTTGTATAAAATATAAATTTCAAACACATATGGCTATCAACGAGACGTTTGATTTATTGCATTTTGCGAAGACTTATGCAAATTTCGAATCACTTTTAAACCGCTTCAGACATTCGGGTTTCGGTTTGAGTGAATTGAATCCATGCATTAGATTCTGCATTTGATTAATAGTGTTCTGAACTCTAATTAGCGATTAATTCAAATTCAATTATTGGTAAGAATTGGAAAATTTGAGCCAAACTATGCAAATGTGGACTCACTTATGAGAGGCGAAACCAAAGTCTTGCGTGAATTTCAGTTTCCTTCGAGTCATTGCAGTCTTCAAACCGACTGATTGTGTGTTTGCGATCAAGTCGTCGAACAACTGTTCAATTTTAACGACATTTAAGTCTTGCTTTTGATATTCAAAGTCTATTAATGTGAGATAAATGGCGTAATTGTGTGAATCGCGCGCTAGAGCTCTGTCCAGCACTTCCACCGATAACGCGCTGTTCTTAACGACTTTGAAGAGAAAACGCGAATATTTTATTGATAAATGCGAACAAAGTTTGCGATTTTCACTCAATTTGTTGATTAAATGCCTGTAGAGCTCATCCACACCATTCAGGTCTCCTCTTCTGTGCAATAAATTTATTTTACAAATCGTCGCTTCGATTAGATTTGGTCTCAAAGTTATCCAGAATTTTAACCGATTCGTCGAAATTGTTTAAAAATTTAATTTCATATAAAATAAGATACTTTTTTGCAGACAATGGCTAAGATGTAGGAAAACTTTCCCGTTCTTCGAATAGAGACCAGAGATCGTGAATTTTGAATGACTTCTTGACGTGAATTTTCGCCGCTCTTTCAAACACATCTCGTATTGCAATTACACTAAAGTTTTCAATCAATTCATTTCCCAAACAAATCATTTCATATCGTTTATCCATCAAATAGTTTGCATACTTTTGAAAAGTTTGTACGGTGTAATTTTAGTCAGAAATAGTTTGTCGCTAATTTGTATTAAATAGACTCACTCTAATCCACATGTGTTCATAGAGAGCACAGGCAACGAGACATCTCTCGAATAGAAGTATGACTTTGTGGTGGTCTGTGCCGGAGATGTCGATCTCATAACTGAAATACTGCCACTAATTGTCCAACAGTTGGACGTCTAAGGGATTCACATGAAAGTACGGCCTTTTAATGCTGGACTCGAATTGCTTTCTCTCTTCACTCTCTCTTAAAGTCAACTCAAATACTCGTTTTCTCGATTTGATTATATTTTTGCGAATAAATTGCAATTTGTCTACACTTTCCTATTGTCAACAGTTAATCAGTAGGTCAGGTCAAGCAGTTTCAAACTATTTTTAGCTAGATTAAATACCATTTACATTGCTTATTCTTTTATGAAGTTATTCTTTCTACAAATTTTTTAATTCCTAAATAATTCATAAATAATTTATTTGTTTTTTCCAATTTTATGTAGTTCAAATTTAAAAAATTTGCTTGCTGCTTAGCATTTAATTATGTGTGATTTGCAATAAACTAAATTTATGTAAGTTATAAAAGATGACTAAACTTCAAAGATATCTAACCTCTGAATTGTGGTCGTTATGAGAAGGAAGTGAAAAGAATTTGATTCGATTATCACTGAAATCGATATTATTATTAGTTTTGTGTTTGAAGTACTCGACGTAATGGCAATTATATTCAGTTTTGTCTATAATAGCGATGGGATTGTTGTCGGCGACGGACGAACTGAACAAAAGCCAGAAAAAACAAATTGAGTTATAGCTTAAGTGAACTTTAAATCTCGAAATTCAATATAAGTTTTAGGTTTCAAATGCTGTCAATAGACCTGAAGTTCTCAAAGTGTTGACTCAATTTTTGTGTTGAAATTCTAAGAATGCGATCGTAGAGTGAAGTGACTTCCGACAGGTCCTGACGGGTAGAGCGCAACCAATTGAGATAAGTCGACCACAAGTCGCTCGAGTGATAGACTTCGCCACACAGTTTGACAGCTCTCTCACACAAACCAATGATCTGCTCCTCATTTCTGCGCGACTTAATGAACAGTTGGATATAATATATCCAGATATGAGTACTGATAGGGAATGCCTGAACAGCCCTTTCCAAGACGTCGAACGCATTGCTCTCATTAGACAATTTGAGTTCGTATTCCGCAAACGTTTCCAATAGGCATAACAGTAGGGATAGAGTGCGAGAAAGCCATTGTATGCCTCTCGCAGTTAACTGATGTCGCGCTGCAAACCCGACACACAATTAGTCGCGAATTTCAATGCAAAAACATATAAGACAT
>JAQIXC010001793.1:0-13032 GCA_034697605.1 Metabelba pulverosa
TGGGTGCTAATAGTTATGAAATAATTAATCCCAACATTATTGCTACATATTATGAACTTTGTAATCAAAGGTATTAAAGTCATACTGGGCAGTCTTGTTTAGTAATTAGTTTTAAAGCAATATCAATTTAAATAAAAAACGATAGATTATAAATAAACATAAAATAATCACAACGCTATTTATAAGCGAATTTATATGATTTTATAATCTATGCAAACTTATAAAAGTTAATAATAAAAGCTTGCAGTTTAAAATTTATAATAAAATAACATTTAGAAAGTACACAGATTTACATTTAGATTTACAAACGGTATAAAATAATGGTAACACGAGAGATGTCAAATAAATAAATTAAATTAAAAGGATTAAACAAAATTATATAATACTATGCTATTACAGTTTAATAAGTTTAAAAAATATTATACTTACTTAAATATATTTTTACAATTAAACAAATGTTAAATATTAAATTTTAAATATGTAAATATAGAAAATATAAAAATAACTTATTTATTACAATTGAAATATTTAGCCCATACAATAATTATTACTATACAAAATATTAATTAAATACTAATATAAAACATTATTACAGTTAAATAGCTTTTTCATATAAATATTTAAAAAGTTTATTATACAATCAATAAAAATGTTATTTTAAAAATGATAATAAATAAGCATCCAATAATGAATTAACAAAAAAAAACGAAATAGCTTTGTTTGCATTCAACAACAAAAATTACAGTTTTAAAAACATACATTATAAAAAAAATGTTTTTTCTCATACAGTATTTTGCTTTTTTGCACAAAAATCTGCCAAAAGAGAAGTCGTATGCAAGCAGACATACATAAACAATAGTAGTTGAATTAATTAAATAAATAAATAGAAATTATGAGCTCAACTTAATTTATGATAATTATTTATATTAAAATCAAATTATAAACTGTTTTGTATTTTGATATTAGCAAATTTTAAATAAAATTAAAGATTTAATCATAAAATTGTAATTAATATTTAAATGAAATAAACATTTAGCGTTTTTATTATGTATTGTATCAATTGGCTACCACGGATCAATTGGCTCTCGCGGAAAATTTTATATTGTTGCCTAATAAAAATGAAAATATATTAATATGCATATATCGTACCGTATAGATTTTGCTACTATATTAATCTATTATATTTTAATATGTTTCTTTAACATTATTTTACAAAACTTAAACTTATTTGGTTTTTAACTACATTATTCATATCAAACAAAATTTCAGCTTACATAAATATTTAAGTTTTACAAGAATATTAATATTAAACATATAAAATAATTAAATTGTTATATAATATTAAATAACATCAAATTATTTCAATGATTGCTAAACAATAATAATTGAGCATGATTTAAAGTATAATAATTTATACTCTAATTTACAATAGATTATATTAATTCACTCTTCGGCGCATAGTTTCAGTTTAACCGGAGTTTCGATTTTCGCCAAACCATTGGTTTTCGCGCTCTCGACGACACGAATTATAGTTTATGTTTATAACTGTAAAATAAATTTTTAATTTACATTAATAATATTGTTACAATATATTCCTTTTATTTTGGATCCATACTGCGCTAGTTATATTTTAAAACTGACAATAATATGATACAAATATAATACATATAATTTTACATCCAAAATTTATTTTGCGTAAAATATCGAACGCTAAATACGATTGAGATTTTGCTTGCCATTGTTATATGAAATTCTTATTCATTAAATATAATTAATTTATATTGCAATATTTACAGTTTCGAAGATTGAATAAATACAAATTAATGTAGAGCTGAGCAGGTCGGGGTCTTTGAGGTCTTTACCAAAAACCCGGACCGGACCTGGACCTCTTTATTGAGGACCCGGACACGGACCTGTGAGAATTTTGAGAACCGGGACCCGGACCCGGTCCTCTATATAGGGAATCGGATCCGGACCCAGGATCTCTTGCATAATATTTTATTTGATTTTTAAGCAAATAAAAAGTGTTGGATTACATATCATTAATTTTACATATTAAATAACACTAATAATAACAATATGAGTCAACTTGTGTAAACGAATGCTTTCTGTTAATATATACAGTATTTTAAAAATAGTAAATTGGTTCTATTTTATATCTATTTCTATGTTCGTCAAATTTTAATGAGTTTCGAGGTCCCAAGACCCAAAAACCCGGATCGGACCCGGACCTCCACATTGAGGACCCGAACCCGGACTTCTGCTAAAACAAAGGACTAGGACCCGGACCTCTAAAAACCTCAGGCCCGGGTTTAGGTCCTAAGACTTGAGGTCTTTTTGCTCAGCTCTAAATTAATGTATATAGTATAATATTATGGTATTTACATTAAAAAGTTTTAAATATAAAATGGTTTGTGTTAAAACTTCTTAATTTTGTATACTCTAATGTAGAGGTCCAAAACTGGCCGGGCCGGGGGGAAAATTGTCGGGCCGGGCCGGATCGGCCAGATGCTGAGAAATATCGGGCAGGGACGGGCCTGGTAGAGTCGGCCCGAAATATTTTAATAAATAATAAAAATACCAAATAATTTATAAAACTTACAAATTCGATTGCAAAAACAGTAACCACTATCAAACTTATTTTAAAATCTACCGGATTATTATACCAAGTATATAAAAATCATGATAGTTTTAAAAGATTTATTAGTTTGAGAGGTTAAACTAATTTTAAATAACTAGGTTTTGAAATTATTAAACTTATTCTATTATTTACTTAAAGAGAATGCTTGTAATGTGTTTAAAATTAATTAATATATTTTATTTAAAGTGAGGTAAAGTTATGAGCATATAAATTCGGGCCGGGCCGATAAATTTACCTGTTAGGGCCGGGCCGGATTGAGCCGCTTGGTCTGTAAAACCGGGCCGGCCGGGCCGCCAAAAGTCGGCCCGATTTGGACCTCTACTCTAGTGTTTATCTTATTTTAATTTTAAAAAAGTAAATAATAACTATGCTGTTTAAATAATTAAATAACAAGCATTCAGTTATGTATAAACTTAAAAATAATTAACTCATAAATCAAAATCATACGAAGGCAAAATTTTCAAAAATGTTTTCAAAATTCCAGGCATAATAATATATAATACGCTTTAACATTTTAATATTTAATTACAAAGTGTAAATATAAGTAGAACTTATTTCATTATTACAGTCTTTAAAAAATAAGTATGCAAATTATAATTGTTTAAATATTTATAGTAATATTACTAATAATTTATTATAATATAAAAATATATGTGATTAAATTATTTAGTGTATTATTAATTAAAAACATGTTTACAAATAGAATAATAATAGTGATAAATGTATAAATTATCAAATAGAATTTAATATATTTTCAATTATTATAAAATAATTTTGATAATCCCAATATTTAAATAATCAAGATACAATTCACATGAAACAACTTTTTCCAATAAATTATTTGAATATTTTTCAAAGTAATTATAAATTACCATAAAGTATTTAAATTCATTAAATTAAACTGTTAAAACAACAATATTGGAATAAAATTAGTTTATGTCAAATTATATATGTAATTTATTTAAACTGTAAACATTATAATAAAATAGCATTTATATTTATTGTTACAATAAAATAAAATTATAAACTGTAATTACTTTTAATACAAAAATTATATGTTTTATTTATAACTTATATAACTAATAATAAAGATAACCACTAGATGTCAATAGTTATATTTTAAAGCTTAAGATTATATGTATTTAAACTACGAATCTAATAATATTAATTTATTAAAGTTTATACGACCCATTACAAAAATATAGAATTGTTATTTTAGTTAATAAATATCAAGTTGGAAGTTCAGTATAAGTTAATTTTATTTACTAACCAAGTGCTGTATACATATAATTTATATATATTGCATTATATAAATAAATATTAATATTATGTATATAATTTACCAAAGTTTATTATATTTTGTAATATACAAAAACAAAATACAAGTTTTATATAATATTATTATTTAGTTTTCAATTATTTGTTATACACCAATTGTTATATAACATTATTATTATTTAAATAAATTTTTAAATCAACATTTTATTACATAAATAAATTAGATAAAATTAACTTATTAAATACATAATTTTAATATAGATAATCATTTTTACAAATTTATTCAATATAATTCAATTAAACTAATGTAAAAGAATAAAATAAAAACTACAATAAAACTTAAAATATGAAATATATTTGTTAAATAAAACAACTATCTAATATTTATTTATCATTTATAAATAAATACGCTAGATGCTAACGCAAAATATAATATACTATTATATACTTCAGTAAAATTACTAATTAAATTGCAAAACTAACAGAAGTATTTTCAGTACTATTAATAATATTACATGCGAATTATAATTCGCTTAAACTTTATTTACAATTTATGCATTATAATTATGGATTCTAATGAAAGCTAATGAATCATTATAATAAAATGTTATTTTATAAACCACTTATAGCACTGTATATCTAATTTTTAAGCATGCCCATTAACCTTGTACGGCCGTATCTCTTCGCACTTCTCGATATTAAGACATGTTCTATTTTTCGTAATAAAAATAATTAATTACGCTATCATCATGCATAATTTTTATAATAAAAATTAAACATTATTAAACAAACAAAACATTAAATTATATTGTTTAATTAATTAATAATGCAACGAAATCAGTTTAATTCAAAACATAATTTTATTTTATTTAAACTGTAAACTTTATAAAAAATAAAATTTAATTTGATAGTTATTAAAAATAAATTTAAAAACTGTAATTATTGTCTGATTCATAATTTATATGTTTTATTTAAAACTTCTATAGCTAATTATAAAGACAAACACTAGATGTCAATAGTAGTTTTATTAACTTCAATATTATTTGTATTTAAACTATAAAATTAATAAATATTATATTATTACAGTTTATGCAACAAATTGCAAAAATATTTAACTATAATATTTACTAGACTATTTAATAATTTCAAATTAAATTTTGTATAAACTGTAATATAAAGCATATTGATTTTATTAAATATTCTTCAAATTATATAATAAATAATTGAAATCAGAAGAAGCCTATTCTAAATTAATTTTAGAAAAATCAATTATATTTGTCATTAAATGCAATAACTAACATGATACTAGCATGATAAATTCGAACTAAACAAAATTAATGATTAGTACTAATAATCATTTGTTTAAATAATAATTTATCCATATTATTTTATAATATATTATATATTTTTAATTAATTTTGCTATATATAGAACATACTTGCATAACCAAATTACATATATGGTGCTTAAATAACTGCAAATTATTTATGTATTTATCTATTATGTTACGTTATAGATGATTTCATCTAAACCTTGATCATTTTACGTAAATATTAGTAAATTAAATTATTATTATTTATAATATTATATTTATTTTCATCTGTTTCTTTTTGAAATACAAATACTGTACAAAACTGTCAAAACTTAAGGAAACTACAGAATTTGTATCATGCACCATTAAGTATTTTATTTAAAAAAATTAAATTAAAAGTAATCAAAAATTTATTTTATATTATTTTCTCGATTATGTTCTAATTTTATAAATATATTTTATGACATTGCATTATTTTTTTTTTAATTTTATATTTAATAATATAAATTTTAGGTCAATATAAAACATATTAATAATATGCTATACATTTAAAGTAAAACGTAAAAACAAATCATTACATTAAAAAATACATTAAAATTAATATTATAACTTTTTTAAGAGCTATATAGCGACATAATTAATAACATTCATATTTTTAAATTAGATCAATCTAGAATTATAAACTTATACCTAAACTAAATGACAGCACAATTAATAACATACCGACTATTGGTATTGGCGTTCATTACAGCGCAACGACAACTCATTCACGAGAATACTTGCGCGCGAAGTGAGTGGAATGCGAACTACGACTTCATAGTCGTCGGCGCCGGTAGTGCCGGTTCACCGGTTGCTACGCGACTGAGCGAAGACCGAACCGTATCGGTGCTGCTGTTGGAAGCGGGCGGCGCGCAGAGCGCGGTCTACAACGACATACCCGGTATGTCGTCGTATATAAGCGCCGAACGAGTGAATGAATGGGAGTATTATAACGAACCGCAACAGTCGGTCGGCAAACAGTATGCCAACGGACGTATGCCGGAGTCGAGGGGCAAGACGCTGGGCGGCAGTTCCGCGCATAATGGCATGAACTATTTTCGCGGTAATAAACGCGATTTCGATAATTAGGTCGAAACATACGGAGCTAACGGCTGGAGTTTTGCCGATGTTTTACCGTTTTTCAAGCGCTTTGAGAACAATACCGACGCGGAGATAGTCCGACAGAACCCGGGATATCACGGAACGAGTGGTCCGATTGCGATCATTAGTCGGGAAACCCGAGAAAATCCGCCGAAAATTATGGAAATTTTGCAAAACGCGTACAATCGGCTGGGATATAAAGTATGTTAAATAAAAATTTTAAATTTACATGTTTATTGTGCTAAATAAAGCCATTACTAGTTTTAACTAGTTACATTATAATATAATTTGTTTTTAAAGAAAATGGACGTAAACAGTGCGAACCAAGCGGGATATATGCATGGGCAAATGTATATTACGACCAAAGGCTTCAGGTCTAGTGCCGGCAACGCCTACGTCGACCCGAACCCACGTCCGGATAATCTGCATATCGTCTGCAAAGCACTTGTCGTCAAAATACTATTTAAGGGTTTGACTGCTATTGGCGTCGAATTCGTAAAGAATAGCAAATCGTATAAAGTATTTGCAAATAAAGAAGTTATTTTATCAGCAGGTAATCAAAAATTAATTTATACAGTTATTAAAGTGATTAAGCAAATATTAACGAGTTAATCAAATAACCAAACAGTATAGTAAAAATAACTATTAATAAATAAGCATTTATAAATAAAATAATATGGATAAATATATATAAAGAAATAAACCAGTATGGATTGACCATGTAACTGCAGTTGAAATAACTTGTATAAATTAGGCACGCTCAATTCACCGCAACTGTTAATGCTATCTGGAATAGGCATAAAAAGCCACCTTGCTCAATTCGGCATACCATGCAAATTGGATCTACCCGTCGGCAACAATTATCAAAATCAAATTTATATCAATATTATGGCAAATATTGAGCCAGAATTTGCGGCACAGGTAGCGGAGCTGTGAAAAGATCAGATGTCCGGGTCGGAGTCCTTATATAAAGGTCCGGTTCCCGGTCCTCAAACATCTTAGTGGTCCGGGTCCAGATTCTCAACGAAGAGTTTCAGGTCTCAAAGAGGTCCAGGTAAAGATCTCAAAGACCCGGACCTGCTTAGCACTGTTGTAATGTATAAACGTGTTTAGTTCTATGTGTATACCGAAAATTATATTGGTATAACACAATAACATAACAACACAAATATTTTAATTAAACACAACTAATTTAATTACAACTATATATTATTATATTGAATTTGAAATATTAATTTAGAAATTGAAAACATCTATCGAAACACGCCAAATAATAATTTTTACTTAACATGATTAATTGAATAAATAATTTATTAATTTTATACAGTCTTATACGAGTGTTTATAGAATTGTTAAAATCAGCAAGTTTATCAAGTTGATATTATTTTATTCAATTTTTTATTGATAACTTAATAAATTTTAAAATAAAATTAGCTTATTTGCGTGGAAATTGGAAATATTTTACAAAAATATAAAATAAATAATTTGAAATTGTAAAAACTATATTATTGTTTAGTTGTATCTTGTTAACTAAATACTGGCAACATTATCGGCACAAAATTTCTAGATTTTACATTTAAAATTTAATTTTAATCATAATTGTTATTTTTTTAATCGGTTTACTATATATTTATAAATTAACTATTATTATAACACTTCGACGGAGCAGTTAAATACCACCGATAGTGTGAATAATCGCTCGACGATTGTATGCAAAAATTAAATTTCAAATTTATGTTTAAATATAATGCAATAAAAATATAATTTATGACAATCCGGGGGTTAAAAAAATTCAATGTAAAATTATTTGGCCTCTGAATGCCTTACATTTGTGCAATGCAAAAACCGGTTCTCTGCGTATGTAGAAGCGTTGCTCTATAAAGCACTAAAATATTCTGAAATTAAAATGAGACATATTTATCCTCATGTGAACAAAAAGTTAATTTCCATCCAGATACCATCGCTCATAATTACATTATAATATAATTTGTTTTTAAAGGAAATGGACGTAAATGGTGCGAATCAAGCGGGATATATGCATGCGCAAATGTATATTACGACCAAAGGCTTCAGGTCTAGTGCCGGCAACGCCTACGTCGACCCGAACCCACGTCCGGATAATCTGCATATTGTCTGCAAAGCACTTGTCGTCAAAATACTATTTAACGGTTTGACTGCTATTGGCGTCGAATTCATAAAGAATAGCAAATCGTATAAAGTATTCGCAAATAAAGAAATTATTTTATCAGCAGGTAATCAAAAATTAATTTATACAGTTATTAAAGTGATTAAGCAAATATTAACTAGTTAATCTAATAACCAAACAGTACAGTAAAAATAGTATTAATAAGTAAGCATTTATAGATAAAATAATATGAATAAATATATATAAAGAGAAATAAATCAGTATGGATTGACCATGTAACTGCAGTTGAAATAACTTGTCTAAATTAGGCACGCTCAATTCACCGCAATAGCTAATGCTATCTGGAGTAGGCATAAAAAGCCACCTTGCTCAATTCGGCATACCATGCAAATTGGATCTACCCGTTGGCAACAACTATCAAAATCAAATTTATATTAATATTACAGCAAATATTGAGCCAGAATTTGCGACACAGGTAGCCGAGCTATCGGCGCCGCAGTTATCGCAATTGTATTTCAACGGAACGGGACGTCTGCTCGGCTCACATACGCACATCCTATACATGAGCGCAACCAACAACACCGATAAGGAGTGGCCGAACATTCAGCAAATCTTCGCCGTACGTGCCGTTCCTATTAACCTACTCTTGACGCGCGTCCGGAGTCGGGGAACTATACGCCTGCAGTCGGCCGATCCACGACTGCCGCCAGTAATCGACCCGCGATTCCTATCCGATTTGCGAGATATGGCCGACTATGTCGACGGCGTTCGCCGATCGATCAAAATGTTCGAAACGCCGCCGATGTCCGCGTACGTCGACATTCCCTCACTCGAGCAGTTGGGTTGTCCGCCCTGTGCGCACCGGTATATACACGAGTGCGCGGATGGCATCAAATGTCTCATTCGTTTGTATTCGAGTTCCGCCACTCACTCGACCGGCAGCTGTAGAATGGGTTCAATCGATAGGTCGGATGTAGTGATCGATCCGTACCTACGGGTGAAGAATGTGTCGAATCTACGCGTTTGTGATCTTTTGGTGTTTTCCGGTATACCGAACGGACAAATAAATTCCCCGTCCATTATGATCGGCGAACGGTGTGCGCAGTTTATAAAAATTTCTTATATTTGAAATTAAATGTTTGTGTAATTAATTACTTATTTTTTTATTTTATAAAATTATTATCTTAAAACATGATAATTTAATTAATAAATTTATATACTTTTGTTAAAACTGTCAGCAATTTTATAAATTTTGACTTGTAAATTATAATTGTTTTTATTAAAAATTATATGCACAAGGTTAGATTTTCAATTAAAAAAATATTTTTATACAAATTATTAATATACAAAATTATATTGTAAAATATAACTTTATATGTATAAAAAAATTATTGCTAAATTTATAAAATATTACTAGATTTATAAAAAAAGTGCCCATTTCAAATTTACAATTATTTTACGAAATAATGTATACATATTTATTTAAATATTTATTTAAAATATTGATATACTGTATTATCATGTTTTATAGTGCGCTTTAATTACATACTACAAATTATATGTGATAATTTTATTTTAATATTGAATAAAATAATCATGCTAAATTAACCGCTCGTATACATTTTTATGGAATATTAGAACTAAGCAATATCAAAATATTATAAATATTTATTGTGAAGAATAATATTTGCAAGTTACTATTAGTGGTATTTAATTGAAATTATTATATTCTTACTTTTATTATGTAAACTGTAATAAAAGAACACAGTTTATTTAACATAATTTAGAAATTATTAATAAAATAAACAATATAGCCAACCGATACTCATGAGCATTTAAATACAATTTATAAAAACTTACTGTGTAACTCCGACGTCCAGCGTTTCGAAAGATAACCAGCGGCTCGGAGTTACATGGTAATAAAATAAAAACTCTACTGGGTGACTTTGTTAGCTACTTTTATTATGTCATTTACAAATTTATTCTTACCGGTTTTATATTTATAATTTTGTTAATAATTATATGTTAGATTATTTATAAATAATTAACGCGCATATTGTAAATTAAATAATAAACATGGAATAAACTTAATATCTACATGTGTATATACCGGACAGTAAATGGTCCATTTTAGACATTGTATAGTATACAGTGTTCTAGTCTTGCTAAAACATATACAACTACAGTTTAAAAAGAATGTATAAAATTTTAAATCAAACTTAAATTAAGCCAATATTAGTCAATTTATTGCCGTCTATTTTAATTACTGAATAAGTAATTATTTATATAAATATAAAATTATTTTGTAATTTTATAAATAAACTAATATAGTGTAAACTGTAACTTCGACTAATATATATATTTAATAAAATTAATTAATTAATAACAACTTAAATTGGCTAAAGATTCTAATAAGTTATTAATATTAAATATACAGCATTTCCAATAAATAGCACGGGCTCTAAAACCGCATTTTCTCGGGAACGGGTTGACGGATTTTAACAAACTTTACTTTGATTTGTTCAGAATCTACCCACGCAACTTATAGCCAGAGCAATTTTGAATATGTTAACTAATATAAAACTTAGCGTAAATAATAATTTCCATAGAACATAATAGGCAAATAATAAAATATTTATTTATTTGAAATAAACTAGTGAAATTTCTAAATATTTTAAAGTCAAATCAAAATAATTTACGTTTTAAAATAATTTGAGCTAAGTTTTAAACATTAAAATAAATATATTGAAAAAATTATCAGCTAAATATTTTGCATTTTTAACATGCAAAAAACGAAATTCAAGAATAATTTTTATATTAGTTAACATATTCAAAATTTCTCTAGTCATAAGTTGAGTGGGTGGATTCTGAACAAATCGAATTAATTTATGTCCAAATTGGCCAACCCATTCCCGAGAAAATACGGGTTTAGAGTCCGTGATATTTATTGGAAATTGTGTATATTCATATTTTACAATATTATTCTAACGCAATGAAGCATATGAACGCAACTCAATTAACTAAATTCCGAATTAATCAAAAATATGTTTAGATATTAAACGACAAATGTAACGAAATTTGTAACGCAATGTATAAACCAAAAGCGTTCGCGTTTTGTCGGGCAATCCGAAACACCTGAATAGATCTGACCGACGCTGACGAGCACTTTACTCATTTCGATCGTTACGGTCATCGTATGCGGCGGCGGAACGCCGGCACTATTACACCGACTACGGGTGCCGGTCGGCATCGAAAAGGCCGAGCGCGAGATTTTGGCGTTTAGTACAGTGAGGCAATTTGGTTCGGCGCAGATACCTAAAAATCGGTTAACCCTTTCGTATAACCGACGCATATGGACGCACTTATCGACAATTATCTACCCATCGCTCGGATACTCACTTCGACGCAGCAGTTGAGTGCAGATCAATACCACCGATGGTGTGAGTAGTCGCCAGACTATTGTATGCAAATATTGTTTTAAGATTTACAAAATTAAATGCAATAGAATATAAACATGAGTTTTATAATATACAATTGTAAATTAAAATTTTTTATAAAAAATTAGATTGACATAGCTGCATATTTTTATTTAATATATTTGCAAAAATTAATATAAATATAAAGAAATTAGTATAAAGGTCCGTTGAATCCAGCCAAAATTATTCATTATAATCCATTGAATTATATAATATTCAAATTTAGCGTAATTTACAGTTTAAATAGTAAACAAATATGTAGAAATATGGCTTTGTTTACACCTTACCTCATTACTTAATTTAATAATTTATATTATAAATATTGATAATTAGATAAACAATTAATTTTGTTTAAAATATTTGTATTAGTTTCAAATTAAATGCAAATATAGCTTTTAAAATAGATATTATAAGGGTATATTTTTTTAGCCAGGTATAACTTCAACATTTTAAAAGATATGATGAAGTTATATGCAGCAATATAATTCAGTGAGTCAAATGAAATTGGGTATTTTTGAGTAAATTAAAATTTATGGTTTAGTGCCTGGAAATAAATAACGCATAATTTTTGAAAACATAATTTTTAGATAATTTAACTTACTTTTTAGCAAAAATTATTTAATAAAACTATCGTTTTATGTTATTACTACAACAAAACACAAAAAATAATTGGTGATTTATAAATAAACAAGGTAAAAATTGATTTTTCTAAGCATTATATAATTAATTATAAAAAGCTATTACAATTTAACTATAAAATTATAATAATTGGTCTAAACATAAATTCTAGATTAATATAACATTATTTAAACATAATTGATAAAATTCTATAAGATTATATTGCGTACACAATAATTAACACTAATTGTAATTTGCAACCTCTTGTAGATTAGCCATATAGTTAGAATTTTTGTTGTTTAAAGATAATAAAAGTAGCAAGGTCTTGATGTAGAGCTGAGCAGGTCCAGGTCTTTGAGGTCTTTACCAAAGACCCGGACCGGACCTGGACCTCCTCAATGAAGAGGTCCAGGTCCGGTCC
>JAQIXC010001794.1:0-13030 GCA_034697605.1 Metabelba pulverosa
TTTACTAACAATTGAGTGAAAGTATAGTTTTCTTCGCACATGAAGTTCAATATCGGCACAAATTTTGAGAGAAGTGTCAAAAAATAGTTATCTTTTTAGCACAGAATGAGGGACTGAGTGCAGAAATAGCCGTCAATTGAGAGCGAATTTCCGGTTAATGCAAATTATTCGCTAAATATTCGGTTCGAAAATTTAATTCACAAAATGCTAACTGTTTTTGACAAATAGTTTGATGAATAGAAGTACAGATAAAAACAAAAGAGTAATAACAAAATAATGCAAATATGTGTGTATTTTGTGAAAACTTCCTCAATATTCAAATGAGCGCCGAATTGGCAAAAGCGAGTCAATGCATACCTGGAGCCGCGCACTGGTTCTCTAAGTAGTCGCGGGAACTGCCCTCGACTTGTCTGAAGGCCTGCGGTTGTGTCCGTCGGTCTTCTTTCGACAAACGGCATATCCGGCGCACTTCGTCGAAGTCGGCGCTCCGGCAGATGAATGTGGTCTCCATTAGACACGTTTTGGCGCACTCTTCGCGGCCGCCGATGTTGTCGCTCTGCTTCTCGACAAAGCCCTCGAGAAAAGCACTTTTGACTCTTTCGAAAGCCCAGAGCCGTTCGTGACCGCAGGCGCCGTCGTATGTCTGCCTCGATATGCCTTTTAAGCAGATCTTCTCGAAGAAGTTCGAACTGACGGCGTGTTTGAGGCGATCCCTATGGCGTCGGGAGTTCTCGGCGTAGGCCGAGCAGCGAAACTTCGCGTAATTCAGTGCAAACGCCTGGCATTGCGACTGTTGTTTGCAGAGATTGACGCAATCGCGGGTTAGGGCCACGTTCTCCTGGTGCAGCAAAGTGCCCACCACACTCACGCTGCCGTCGAAGTCGGTCACCGTTGTCTTCTCGAACGTCTCGACGCCGCCGAAGCAGTTCTGCGACTCAACCACCGCCCGGGCTATCACTGACAACACAATCGGAATCATAACTATTTGTTTTGACACGAATTTACACTTTTTCATCAATAATATAAAAAACATATTAAAGTCTAAAAGCATTCTTAAAGTTCTCATAGTTTTTCCAATGGCTTTTAGTAAACAATTTCACGATTTAAACATGTTTGTTTGTTGATGGGGTAGACAAGAGAATAAAGAATTCACTCCCGAGCGACAAATCGATGTTTTTGCACTTTGCCTGTCATTCTCGAGCACTCAGGGCTAACAAACCTGTGGTCAGCGCCGCATAACTGATTGACGTTCGACAGGAAATGGATTTATTAGCACTAAGTAGTAGCTAGATGCAATATTGAATTTGGAAACTAACAGCGAAAACTTGTGTTTCAAATAAGTGATGCAAAAGTTTTGTCAACACATTATGGACTAAACGATTGCAATTCGCAAATATGTTGTGCGTCGAGTGTCACCACTCTATTAATGGTCGCCAATAGGGTTGGCAGAGAGGACTGTCAACTTTGCGATAAGAGAATTGAAAATTTTAGCAACAATTTTAGGTCGTTGTACGTATTGGTCAAAATGGCTAACCAGTCGATGAATGCATTTCCTTTTGTTCGTCAAAATTGTTTAATCGTCTCATTTATTCGACAAAAATTTCAGTCTTTGTGTTGAAAAATAGATTCATATTTAGTAAAACGGATGAGCGATACGGATGGCTAAGTCCGTTCAGATTTAGACATTCAAACAGCAATCCACTCGTTCTACCCAACGCATCGTGACCTGACCTCATATTACGAATATGCTTGTTGAAATAAATGTCCAATTTTTTCTCATTTAATTTACAAATTAATACTTTTGTTTCGAAATCATTCCGTTATTCTATAATTGGATTAATAGTATTGTGAAAGTTATGCCTTTGTTTTCCATGTTTTTCAGCCCTTTTCGCTGCAAATCCTTTATTTCTATCATAACTACTGAACAAAATAAAAAGCAATTAATTTTAATTAAATAAAATGATTTATTTCAACTAAATGTTAAACAAATTGTTTTCACAGTTCAAATTTATGAATAGCAAATTTTGTGATATTTTTATGATGAAAAATAATCTTTATTTGAAAAAATATTAGTCTTAATACTTTGGTCTTAAAATTTGCAAGCTGTATTTTCATTTTAAATTCCAAACAGTTTCTACAAACGGGTATTTGCCATTGAAATTGATATTTCCTTTTATTAGATACTATTTTGTTGACAATTCAGATCCAATTGAATAAATTTTTTCGTAAATCGCGGAAATGATATGAAATCAATAGAAAATTTGTTGTAATTAGTTTTGAACATCAAATATGAATAGAAGAGCAGTTGTAATGAACTTGAAATAACAATAATCTCGTTTTGTATGTTCAGAGACTATTAACAGAATTACATTCTATCTATTAATATATTAAGCTACATTGTATATTATATTTTTTTAGTACAGTATAGGATAATCCAATAAACTTTATTCAGAAAATATATTAATACATCATTCGTTTTTAAGCTTTTAGTTTAAATAACTAATTTCATTTACAGTAGTGTTACGATAGCAGAAAAATTAAACTGTACAGAATAATACAGTTTTACAGTAGAATGTAGATTTGAGAATAACTGTAGGATTTTCGTATTTATCTAATATTAATCTAATATTAATATTATTTTTCTAATAATACTATATTTGTATTACGATTTAATTTAAACAAGTACTGAAACCCTGGATTTAAATCTGGTTTAAACTAACATAGTTAAACAATATATTAAGATAAGTAATTAAGATAAGTATAAATATTGCATGAGAATATTAGATACATATAGAACATAGCTATAGTACTAATAGTATTAGATACTTATAATAAAAATTGTATTTAGTTTTATTAGATAGCATTTATTTACATTAAATTATACAGGTCTAATTTAAAAATATATTTAACGATAACTATAGAAGAGGAAAAATATAATAACTTTTTATAAATTAAGCGAGGTTAAACTATTTGACTTAATCGGTATAACGTCGTCTTGTCCTTTACGAAAGCGTTGGTTCGGTATCTGCGACCGTTTGACATTACCGTCCGGATCGTTGCTGATGTCTTGTGCGGGTTTGCCGGCCGAGAACCGCGCGAACTGAATGAGCGCCAGAAAGAGAAGTGTAATAAAAGAACAGAACGAGAGAAATGCGGCCAAGTCTAGCCATCCTGTGTAGGTAGACATCCATAGCGACATAACGAAGTGGAGAAGCGCCCAAATCGTGTTCTCAATCGACTCGATTAGCAGCCAATCGAAGTTCGGAAACGCTTCGACCAAATGGACTAAATAGGAGACGAGTGTAATGGGAATGGCGTTCAACATAACGGCCAGAATCCCGATAAACGTGAAATGCAGATTGCAGTCCATTATCGTATCGTCGGACTCGAGCGTCGCATTGGTGGTTGGGTTTGCTGTGGGGTTGAGCGTCGAGTTGGCCGTCGAGTTGGTCTCTGGGCCGACAGTTTGCACGTCATACGTGTATTGGGTGGGCGCGCGACACCCTTTTAGTATTAGAATTATCAGTACTATTCCAGTCGCGAACCAAACGATGATTTGCGAATAAGAGGCGCAGTTGTGTAGAGCCCGTGGATCCACGTGCACTATCGTCTGCCTGATTCGGTTCAGGCCTCTCGCTTCCGGGGCGAGGCCTCTCTTCTGAAGATATTCGTTCACTTCGACACTCGAATTGGTGGCACCGACGCTGTCGAGCGAAGTGTCAGAGCCTGTGCTGACCAACAAATTGCTGCCGCGTTTGAGACTATCCATGACTTCCTATCGAAAACATTATGTAAATCGCTATTACTTTCAATTCAAACGAATTTAATTCAATAAAACTTCATATTATGTCTATAAATGGTTAATACAATTTGACATAAAACCTCGCGCTTTAATTTTAACAATTAGAAATTTCTTTAATTAACTATAGCTTATATTGCATTTATTACTTCAATTCCTATTATATTGTTCAAACTTTATAAACGTGCAAGGTACAGAATACAGCACGGAATATTAAATATTTAATATATAAAATACAGAAAATTTAACTAAAGAACATAATACAGGTATTAATAAAACAAATTTATTTATTATAATTTGTAATACCATTAATTGGATTTAAACAACAGTAAACACTGTTTTGCCATGATAATTTAATATACGACAATAAAATTAGTTAAACTTATGGCAAAAATTTGGTCGAAAATCGCGTCAATAGTTCCCGCATTCGCAGTGAGAGCGCCATCTGTTGTCAAATCATTTGATATAAGCAGTGATTCAGCACTTAATGACATTTGAATTGAGATATCAGTCGGCAATTGAATCAACTCTTCGGACGCAATGGCAGTGATATCGGGGACTCCGGACGCGGGCCGAGAGAAGGCCCTTCAGGACTACCGGAAGAAGTTGATGGAACACCGGGAGATCGAGACCCGACTCAAGGAAGGTATGCCTTCACTACTCATTGTCTGTTTAGCCGCCGATGAACTCACGTCTTGTGTCCACTCCTCAAGTTCGGGAATCACTGAAAGAAGTGAACAAATCATACGATAAGAGCGAAAATGATTTGAAAGCTCTTCAGAGCGTCGGACAGATTGTCGGCGAAGTTCTTAAACAATTAACTGAAGATAAATGTAAAGACAAACCACTGATCCGTTCGGTCACTGATTGACTAATTTGTCGCTCAATTCGTATCCGATTTGAATGTAGTTATAGTGAAGGCGACGAACGGTCCCCGATATGTGGTCGGGTGTCGGCGCCAATTGGATAAGTCGAAGCTGAAGGCCGGCACTCGCGTCGCCCTCGATATGACCACTTTGACGATTATGCGGTACCTCCCGCGCGAAGTCGACCCTCTCGTCTACAACATGTCTCACGAAGACCCGGGAAATGTCAACTACTCGTCCATCGGAGGTCTCGGCGAACAGATCCGCGAATTGCGAGAAGTGATAGAACTGCCGCTTCTCAACCCCGAGCTCTTCCAACGCGTCGGCATTACTCCGCCGAAGGGCTGCCTCCTCTACGGCCCGCCCGGCACCGGCAAGACACTGCTGGCGCGCGCCGTCGCCTCGCAAATTGAGGCCAATTTCCTGAAAGTGGTCTCTTCGGCAATCGTCGACAAATACATCGGCGAAAGCGCGCGACTGATTCGGGAAATGTTTAACTACGCGCGCGACCACCAGCCCTGTGTCATCTTCATGGACGAGATCGACGCCATCGGCGGCCGGCGCTTCAGCGAAGGCACGAGCGCTGACCGCGAGATCCAGCGGACGCTTATGGAACTGTTGAACCAAATGGATGGCTTCGACTCGTTAGGTCAGGTGAAGATGATTATGGCGACCAACCGACCCGACACTCTGGACCCGGCGCTGCTGAGGGCCGGCCGCCTTGACCGCAAGATCGAGATCCCGCTGCCGAACGAGCAGGGCCGGCTGGAGGTGCTCAAGATCCACGCCCAGCCCATCGCCAAACACGGCGACATCGACTGGGAAGGGGTCGTCAAACTGAGCGACGGCTTCAACGGCGCCGATCTCCGCAACGTCTGCACCGAAGCCGGACTCTTCGCCATCAGAGCGGACAGGGATTACGTCATCGAAGAGGACTTCATGAAAGCCGTTCGCAAGATATCCGACAACAAGAAGTTGGAGACAAAACTCGATTACAAACCGGTTTAACCGAACCCTTCATTATATTTGCACTCAATTTGAATATCGGTTTTGAAAACAATTTTTGGATTTATTTGTAATTGAATTCGAATTTTAATACTAAATAAAAATCAAATGAAAAGTCGGAACCAATTGAATGGATATCTTGAGTCGAATCAGACAATCATTTCGAGTTCCTTCGCGTAATCGATGATCTGTTCGGCCATCAGTTTGGCCGGTATTTTGTTGTGGGTTTGGCTAACGGTGCGCACGGCGTGGAAGTGGAGGACATCGCCGACGACCTCCCAGTGCCGCGTCTGCACGAAATGGCGGACGTCTTCGAGGCGGTCGAAGAAGAGGAGCCGCGCGGCCTCTTTGATGCTGATGTTGTCGTAGGCCTTCTCGATGCAGGCGCCGATCTCCTGCCGAATCGTGTTGAGCAGGAGGTCGATGAAGAAGGTGTACGGCTGGGCCGGAACGTTGCCCTTCGAGAGGAACACCTTATTATACGAGCCCTCCATTAGGTACTGCTCGAGAGAGACCGGGTGTCGAATGTAGACATTGTTTTGGATCTCTTTGGCCGGAAGTAACTCCAACTCTGTGTGGAAGTCCGCGACTCTGTTCTGCGACAACAAACACAACAGATTAAGGCCAAGCAGTTGGTACTTGAATGTCGATTCCGGCAGTTCTGACCTACGGGTGCGACACAACGGGTCAGTCACTCATTGCTAGCGAAGCGAATCACTTACTGATAGTCGAAGTAATAGCACTTCAATTGAGACAAATAGCGTTCAAACGACGGAATGTCCTTCGTTTCGATGCTATAGAGAGCGCCGATTTCGAGGACATCGCGCGACAGCATTAGCTCACTCTTCGTCGCCGACTGATCCGTCGGCAGAAACGCCAGACCCGTCAGCGAGACCTTCAGTTTGGCCAACATTTGGCCGCATTTCTCCAGATTGCGGCCCTTCTTCACCCATTCAGTCTTCAACTGCTGGAACAGAGCGCTCGTGTCGTTTACGGTCTTCGCAGACATTCCTCCGAGTCTTCCAAGTCTTCAGATTCTTTGACCAGATTTTAGACACAATTTCTTTGATTCACTTGACGTACAAAATGATTTCAAAACTTATCAAAACGTATCTATTATTTCCAGTTTTGGTTGTTTTAAGCTTATGTTTAGTTGTATTTCTCCTAAATATATCTCTACTAAAAGGTCTAAATATTCGGTTGTATTTACATGTAATACAAACTTCAACATCAATGCGAGCAATGATTTTGCAAAAATATCTTTAAAAATATTCCATAAATTACGTATAAAATAAGCTTTTATTTAAAATATGAATATGAATGCACATTACTTTTTGTGCAGTACTATTTTTATAAGTTTTACAGAATATTAATTTAGTATTGTAAGACTGCAAAATTTACAATGTTAAAACCTTAATTATAATGCTATAATTTAACCAACCTCAAGTTAACCGGCGGCCGGTTTAAAGTTGTGCCAAGAATAAGCATGTAAATTATTAGTTATTATATGTTTCTATAATAAGCTACTTTATTCTACAGTCAGTTGGAATATTTTATAATTGCTATAATGATAATAAAATTAAATCATAATAATATTGTAAAATTCTGCTTAATTTAAGCATTTAACAATTTTGCAAATATTTGGCACTTATTCAAGATCTTAAATTGCAAATTGTGAACAATATATTATACAGTATAAAGTTTAATAACTATTCACATACTCTCGGCTTTATATTTAAAGCATATGAGGTTTTTACTAAATTAATTTAATACTTTAAAAATTATTCTTTGCATTTAATAATGCCAGCTTAAAATTGTTATCATGCAGCTATTTATATTAAGTTATTAAGTTTTAAAAATAGTCAAAACTTATAATTACAAAACGTTATTATATTTGCCGTCAGATGTCGTACTTTGACTAAAACTTAAACATATTTGTGTTTGTCATTCAACAAAAACGTCATTTATTTAACAATTAATTGCTTTAACTTAATAAACATTGCATTGATATACGGCTCGAATGCGTTAATAACAATATAAACCCAAAAATATATTTAATGACGTAATAACTGAACGAAAAGGTATTAAAACGATGCGACAAATGATGTGTTTTGAAGGCAAGTGAAGCCGAAATTCAAATATCGTAGTGATGTGTCCGTCGGGAGAGCGGTCGGCGTCGGGTAAGCCATTGCCAGAGTTTATAATACGAGGTCTGCGCTCATCCGTCACTGCCGTGTGTTTCGTGACCACCGGTTCGGAGCAGTCGCTGATTGTCGGCACCGATTGCGGCGAACTGTCGAAGTGGTCACTACAGACATATCGGCGCCAATCGGTGGTAAACAACGCCAACTCGTCTCGCGTTCAGCAATTGATTGCATTTAATGACCAGTTCTTATGTCAGCACAAGAACGGAGTGATTGATGTCTACGACAAGCGATTATCGGTCGCCAAGTCTTACCCGACCTGTGACTCGACTTTTTGCAAATGCTTTCTCTATTCGCAGACAAATGCAGACAAAACTGATTTGAATCCAAAATATTTGGCTTTTGTCTCGAAAAGCAATAATCGTTTAATAGATTTAATTGATTTTAATTGCGATAAAACACTCGTAACTGTCGGCCGATCTGACGGCACGTATGGCTGGCCTTTCAGTTTAGCGATAGCGCCGTTCGATAGGGACGACAGCAGTTGTGATGTCGTATTAGTGGTAATCGGTTACGAAAACGGTTTCGTCACTCTCTTCAGCGCCGATCCGAACCGAAATGAGTCGCAACTCATGAGTGAACTCAAGTGTTTCGATACTATGATCACTGCAATCGACTTCCACTCCGACTCTCAGTGCGGCGTTTGCTGTTCGGTGGCCGATATGATCTCCGTCTGGACATTGACCTCCACTGCGGACGCGTCCACACGAACCCTGTCGTTGAAATCGGCGCTAAAGATAACGAACGGCGGAGTCACGAGCTGTTCGGTCCGAGCGGACGGCCGTGTCTTCGCGTGCGGCGGCTCTGATGGCCGGATAAGAGTGTTTGCACTGAAAAGCCTGAAACCGCTCGCCGTTATCGACACACATAACGAGACAATCGAATGCCTATTGTTTTCGCCGAAACTGTCGGCAAAACGAATGCAGTCTTTGCTTGTCGTCGGTTCGAAGGATCAGACGATAAGTGTCTGGAATTTATACAACAATTTGTGATTCGCTGTTCGAAACATAAAATAATTACAAAATCTTTTTATAGCAATTCATTTACAACGGATTCTTAACTTCGAAAAAATCGCTTCTAATCTGCAATTATACGACTAATTAGTTTCTGTTATCTCATTACGACTTTTGCCAAATATATGTTCTTTGAGTCGACTTTTTCGTAAACCGTTTTTTCATAGCTTTTCGAAATCATAAAAAACTTCACTTTTTGTTAATTACGAGTTTTGCCATTAAATTATCGATAATTAATGATTAATGAATTTTTGAGTCAATTTGTTTTCTACCGAAACGGTAAAAAATTTAGCAAACTTTTTATTACCATGTTATTCGCGAAAATTTAATTTATTTCGTTTCTATATTAATATATTTGTAATAAAATTATATGTTTTTATCTGAACTGAAAAAAATCATTTCAAAACTCATATCACATAAAATTAATGTTTAATTATTTTTTTGGTCGATATACGAGTAATTGCCAAAAATGATAATTTTGTTCTCTTTTTCTCTCTCTCTCGTTGAGTATATCCATTATTATCACAAATTTTTTGCCAAATAATTGCTTTTCTTATTTCAACAAATTATTTGAATCATTGCATCGAATAAATTGGAAGCAAAGCTATAAAATAAATTAGTAGTAAAACAAATATTTTTTCGCCCAATTCATCGTTTTATTAATGTATTTATTTTATTTTATTTTTATGTTTCGTTTTTCTGCTTTGTTTTTTCATTAATTATTTTTATACTCGGATTTTGTTTTGTTTTTGAAAAACGCTTTTTCTTGCCGTTAATTATTAGCACTTTTAGTGTAATTCGTGATTCATTAGATGCAAATGCGTGACAAAAAAATCAATTTCAATCACTTGGAGAGAAGAGAACTTATATACAGCAACATTTTTCACAAAATTTTTATTTGAAATATTTTCGAAAAACAAATGAATTACTTTTTTTCGTTGAATTTATTTTCTTTAATTAATTCCAAAAGTGAAATACCACTCAAGACTTAGAGGTTAGGGATAAGTGAAACCCGAAATTGAATTGAATTTAATTCACTTAACGTCGTGTCTATAAATTCAAAGCTCTATTATTCACTTTTATTGTCAAAAAAGTTCTGCTTTTTCTCAAACAAGTAACATGTAGTTATGCATTGGTTAGGTAAGTAAGAAAAAAGGAGTGAAAACTTGTGTTAAATGTTGTGAAACGAATGCGAATACAATTCCGATTGAGAAACAGGTAATAGATTTCTTGCGCACAGATTCTTATCTCTCGGTTTGAGATTTTACATCTGTTTTGCTGTTAGGGATTGGATGAGAATCAGGTGCCGAGACATGAGTTTCATTGCATCACAACTCACATCAATTATTTGTTCGAAAAATTTGTTTGAAATTTATTTTTATTGTTTCAAATATTTTTTTATTATTCAATTTTGCTTTTCGCTGCAAATGTTTATTTGATTTTAGTTGCAATTTGTTGTTGTTGTCTGAATGTTGTGTTCAATCAATATTTAGTTGGATTTTCTTTCATTAAATTTAAATGTTTTGCAATTTTTTCTCTCGTTTTCTAATCGATACGAAAGATTGAAATTTCTTGTTTTGACTTATTTGAGAATTTCTTTTTCGATTAGTTTTTATGATTTGTTTGACTTAATTGAATGGTTAGATAAATCAAAAGCTTTTAATTATTTGTTCGTTGAATTAGTGTTCGTTTTGTGACAAAATTCAAATCACATTTTGAATAATATGCGAATAGTTTTGATTTTGTTCTCATAGTTATAATTCTCGTAAAAATAGTTCTCTTATCACTAAAAAAGCAAAAACAGATTTTCTGTAACTGATTCGTACAGTTGCCGAGTGTTTAATTTGGGTAAACTGGTCAAAGTTAACTTTTCTTATTTATAAATATCGCCATTATATTAATAAATAGCAATAATTTATTGGTTTTGAATGTTTGACTAACAAACAAAACTAAATTGGTTTTTTAGTCTTATTCTCTCAACTCTCGTCTCAAACCAATTAATTTTGATCTTAATTAAGATTATCAGTGGCAATACAAATATCAATATAATTTCTACCTTGTTTGTTTTTTGTAAATACTATACATATATTTTATTCACAATAAAATTTTTTTATTGATTTATAAATAAGAAAAATGTTGATTTATCTCTCTTTAACTAATTTAATATTTTTTCTGCACTTAGTATTTAATTGAATATATTTTTATCAAGTTTATGCGTTTTGATTAATTAATATCAAAATACTCTAAATTATTATTAAGATTTATACAAAAAGAATTTTGTTTATATACCGTATGTTTGATATCAATAGCTTGTAAATGGATTTTCAAGAAGAAAATCAATGAATTACTAACTTTTGATTCTTATAATCAATTCATATGAATATAGAATGTATTTATTTTCTATAAGAAAAGATGAAAAATAAAAATATTGAACCAATTTTTGTTCAATGAAAGAAAGAAAGAAAAAATGACATCAAAGACAAACAAAATCAATTTATATAACAAGCAAGTAACAATTTAATTGGAATTTTATATCATTGATGAAGAAAAATGTTTAATTAATTTTTATTTTTACTCCTCGTTTGAGATGGAAGTCTCGATTAAATAACCAGATGCATTTTATAAAGTATAACGTGTAATACAGTAGCTTTTTAATTTTTTATGCGTGCTTTTTAATACAGTTACTTATTTATTATTAATTGAAGGAAATATTCGAAACAATTTTGCAATGTAGCAAAAATAAATGTTTATCACTACTGACATCGAATCCTATAAAAAGATAATTTAAAACTAATTCCAAAAAATATGTTCTTCGGGTCTCTTATCTCGCGTTGAGTTCAACGATGGCTTAGATTTTGGTTTAATTTGGATTTCGTTGTAATAATAGTTTGTTTTGCGAAATGAGTTAATTAATTGTTAAGAAATGATTAGTTTTTCGTTTAAAAATGACTATAATTTAATTGAAACTTTATTTTGAGAAACGAAAACATTTCGCGATTTTAACAAATGTCTATAAATATCTAAAAATTGTACAAAAATTAATTGTTATTATTATGACTACCAGTTTGAACGAAATGCGATCCGAAATATGCCTTTGAGTTAGTTTTTGAAAATTTTTAGATGAATGAGAAGTTAAATATAGAATTGACTTATTTCTCATCTTTCAAATTACGGCTCCTTTTATGGGCCATAATATCTAAAACTAATTTGAGTCGACTTTTAGAATTGATAAGGAATTCAAGTTTGTTCTACTCGTAAACGACTACTGAGTCTAACAGTTATTATATGATTTGATCAAAAAATTCTTTTCAAATGTTCACACTTTTAGCTATACATTACTTCTTTCGTTTGTCTTTCAAATCGTGTTTTGTTTTGGTTTAAGTTTTTATTTATCAATTGTTTTGTTTGGAAATAATTTCTATTTTCTTTAACATTTGTTTTAAATAAAAATATTTTTAGAAATATTTGCGAATTGTTTTGATGTTATTTTTGGATTATTGTTAAGAAAAATATTTACTAAACATATCTTTGCGATCAAACGAAAGAATTTTAATGCAATTTGTATAACAAAAGCGAGAATATATCATGCTAGCAGTCATCTTACGTTTATCTTAATAAATATTGTGCTGAATGGCATATATTAATTGCTTACAACAAAAAATTAAATTATTTTTTTTCGAATATATTTAGGAAAAAACTTTTTATGAAAAATATAAGCGAAGGGTAATATTTAATAATCAGAAACGAATCGGCATTTCTTTTCAAACCAACAAACGAATCATTAATTAAATGGCAATAAAATGCGAATTTTTGTTTTGGTGTGAAAACAGGAGAAAATTTATTTATCAAAATCAAAACACATGAAGAGAAATCTGTGCAGAAAAACGGCGATTAAAAGCCCAATCTTTTAATGGATCTGTTTTTCAGACTCACTCTCGTTTTGTTCATTAATATTCGCATAGATTTTCATTCATTTTATTCATTGCATTCTCTTTTTGCTGTCAATAAAAACAAATCTTTTATATATGTATTTCGAAAAACTTCGCTTAAAAAGAAACAAATCTTTTGTTTTGAAAGAGAAATTCATAAATTTTATTCCCATTTCTCATTCAGATAGCTCTTATCGGAAAATTTTTACATTTG
>JAQIXC010001795.1:0-13025 GCA_034697605.1 Metabelba pulverosa
GAGAGCACTAGAGAGCGAGAGAGTGCGAGAGAGAGTGAGTGAGAAAAATATATTTGATATAGATTTTCATTAAGTCCTTAAATCGTGTAAAATAGACACAAACTGTATATAAAAATATAGTTGAAGTCTATTAAAGGTAGCTAAAAATAGAACATGGGCTTTTTTCTCTTTTCCTACTTCACGGCGAAAAACACTGGTTCAGACATATGAGAGCAAAAAGTAAGATGAAAAAATCGACGGAAAAAAAAGAGTTAACTCTCACTCTATATATACCGCGTAATGTGCGCTCGAAATCCAATTTCGAAATTAATTGCAAACTTTTCGATATTGTCTCTCATTTAATTAACTTGATAGTTTTCTCTCTCTGTGTTTTCCTCTATCAAACCATATAAATACGCAAAATGCTAATTTATTTAGCGCAAATTCAAAATTGTAGCATTCATGGTATTTAAACTAAAAATTCGAGCCAATGATTAAACATGATTGAAAATATGATAATAAGCGTAAAAAGCAAATATTTAACGACGACTTAAAATAATTATTTAATTAATTTATTTAGCGCTACACACGTTTCGATCGCGATTTGCGATTTGCATCAAGCCTATTTTTCTATCGATATAATAAATATTTTTCCACATTATAGTACTGTTATATCAATAATCTGGTTAGTTTATTACTGAATAGAAGTGCTGGACTAAATTAAGCTTGGTCAGCGCTGGAAAATAATATATTCTCGTTAAACACTGCGGAACGTCCGCTCTCTTGACAACCTTTCTCCGAGAGCTGTTCGGCTATTGAATAGTCATGTATATAATTAAATGATATTAAGCAGTACAATGTAGCATTCTTTCGGATTGATCGAGTTAGCCAATAAAGGCATTATTTTTTATTAATACAACAATGCGATTGGCTGCTTGCCAAAATATAAATCACCAAGCAAAGCTAAAACTAATTATTCTTAATAATAATGCAGTTATCTTATTGTGTAAAAGTACGTGGCAAATTGAATAGTCAAAACCGAAACTTTAAGTAACCCAAACAAAAGCGAAATAATTTATGAAAAAAGCTGCTGCACAGAATAAGATCGTAATCGCGCCAGCAAGAGCAAATAGCACCCAGGAGCAAATTAAAAGTTCGTTTCTAATTAAAAATTGAAGTTATAATAGCGGCGCTACGGCGGAAAAAATTAAATTATAGCAATAAAAGCAATTTATACAGGAGATTTGCTTGTATAAATAAACTGGTTCATTTATTTTCCGAGAATATTATATTTCGATGTACTTTTAATTTTGCTTTTTTTGTCGATTGAATATTTCATTTCGCGATTTGAAAATGTACTTTGAATTGAAAATATTCATAATTTGCGTTTCGAATCAAATTCTAATTTGGAAATCTGCGTTCGTTTAAATCGAAATTACTACGACTACCATGCTACATTAGCATTAGGATTCCGGCATAAATTTAAATTTATAATTCGATGTATAACTTAATATTCAAAATTAAATTTTCCGATTAAAGCGCTGAATAACGTGCAGTATATTTGTGCGATATTATGCATAAAACAAAAATATTTTTTAAATCAAATAAATTAGAATTTTATTTAATAATAATTATTTGATTTTTAACTATTTATCGCTAATATCTAATTTCGTCAAAATTAGCTTGATTAAAATCGCGATTTATGCCGCATTATCATTAATTAAAGTTGCACTCTAAATAATTGCAATGCATAAATAGAAAGCAGGATTTTTTAATTAAATAAAAAATCATTTTTTACTCTTAGTTACAAATAGATAGTAATCTTAGCATTCGCTGCAAAAAAAGAACTTCACATTCTATCCTACGATACCTATGGGTGCAAAGATCTTACTATTATACATGGTATTATTCGCTCAAAAAAAAGACATGTTAGGCTAGCCTCGTTTAACTGGAAAATTCCCGATTTCGAAATTCTCATTTCGAAAACTCTAGCAGGATCAATTTGACGCGCAAAAGGAAATGTGATTTTCAATTGTAAAATATGAGCAGGATTAGATATTGTTGAACTAATAATACGGCGAATATTTATGTAAAATAATACTTCGAATGGGAATTTAATTCAAGCCGTGGATAAAGCCGAGAGTGTTAGGTGCGAATCCGCTCGAATGAAACATGCCACTATTGACTTTTAATTTGAGTCAGGCTAGAAAGATGATAAAATAAGTTTCGAATTTTTCTTTATACGTCTAAAAATCAAATATCGTTCGACGGGTTTAAATAGATTTTTAAACCTATTGTTCGCGATTTTGTTTTTATTTATAAGCGTAAAATTGGCGAAATTGTGCAGCATGAATAAATTTGTGAAATAAACGAATTTCAGGCGAAATTGTCTAACTTATACTGTGTAAGCCATATGTGTATAGTAGACGAGACACGAAATATACTTTATACACATATATTCTATTTAACTTATACTGCGAAAAATAAAACACCATTTGTAAAATTGCGATTAATAAAAATCGGTTCGGAAAAAAAATTGCCTAGCAAATGTGTACAGATAGATTCGTTTGAAATATAATCGTGCTATTAATATTCGTAATATTCGCGAAAAGGGAACAGAAAAGAAAGTTTCACTCAATGTATAACCGCTTTCGAGGCAATCGAATAAATTCCGTTTCATTTATTAAATGTCACTTCTTATGAATGGCTAAAGTCTTTCGACAATTTCGGATATTTGTACATGTTAAATGATTAATGTCGGCTCTCGCCGTATCAAATTATGAACTTGGCTTGTTACTGAAAACTTTAAAGAAATCATTTCTGCCACGTGAATTATAGCGCCAAATAAGATCATGAATCAGTATCATTTATTCCATTTAGTCTTATGACATGTAAATTGATTCATTTAATTGAGCAATGCTAATTTTATACACTCGTATTAAATATGTTCGCATTCAGATATTTATATTTCATATTCGGAATAATTTTCTAAAATTAAACACGACTAAGCACGCAGAGAGAGCGAGCAAGCATAGCGTTAAGAAAAAAGCTGGTAGGGACTCGAGCGCATGTTTGTCTTAAATTGGCATGCTTAAAGTGGCAATTAAAGTGGAGACTGAAAATTGGAGTCAATTAATGGGATTAATATGAAATTTTCGCATTTAATTCGAATTAAGCGTTTTGTCTGCGGAATGGGCAGAACGGCGGGCGCCGTATTGACAATTCGCGGATTGGCATCCTGTGCTCGAGTGGCACTGTGCATTTTCGTGTGCCATTCGTGCCATTTATGCCATTATGCCTATTGTGAGCGGCAGTCGAGATAATGCCGGAGCGCTCTACCCGCGCCTATTGTTAGCCCCAGTGTTAATAACTCACTTCGAGATTAGTTAGCATGCTCGTTTGTTTGGCGAGAGTGCGAAAACCAATCATTTAGTAATAATTCAATTATATTCGGCATAATTCTAATGTATTGAGAATGGCTATCGAATTGAGCATGGTGGAACTACACACACTCGCACAACACACAGCACACTGATTGGAATTTTAGGCAATTCGAGGCAAAGCGCTGGCAATTGTGGCACTGGAGCGACTCGAGCCGAGTGCACGAGCATCTGGCTCCGGGTTTCGCTCGCACTCCGGCGCCGAATTCTACCATGTACATAATGGGCTCGCTCCAATACGCGTAATGATCGAAATAAAATGCATTCCGCAAAAGACATACCATTTTCTGCAAAGTCTATGGAACTTGAGGTACGGCTGATGTGAGGCTGGAGTTGAGGCTGAGTGTCGGTAGGGATGCGAGAGAGCGCCGAGAGGAGGCGAATGGGTGTATAATAACGATAAAACAATTCACTAATTGCTGGTCGAGAGCAGCGCCGAAGTCGGGGGTTCGGAAGCTGGGGCCGTGAGCGCTGAGCCAATATGCGCGGCGGTGGCGGCTGTCGAGCGAGAGCGCGTAGGTATGGGCGCTGTACGTGTGTGTTCTCAAACGGCGAACGCCAGGAATAACATGATTTCGATACGAGAGGCCAGAGATTGGAGTATTTTTTATGATATTCGCTAACTCTCGCACTCAGACGACTCACACACACACTCTCTCCTCACTGTTTCACTATCTCTGCATCAATCGTGACATTCATTCCGTTCTCTCAGCGCTCAGTTCGCAGTGCGAGCTCAAGCTCTCGGTTCCTCTCCTTCTCGCTCTCTCGATCTCTCGCACCAGTCGCTCTCCCCTCTGGCTCTCCCCCCGCTCTCGCTCTCTCGCGCACACACACTCCGCACGCACTCGTAGTCCCTCCCAAATCAATGTACGCTCAGTGTGTGACACAATACTACATCACAGGCACACACAAGGCTTCAAAGGCACGAGAGCGCACATAGCACTGCACAGTCTGCTCCGGCACAGCGTACACACGCACGCACAGGCATACAGGCATACACAGGCACACAGACTCAGGCACTCTCTCAGCCATTCCGCCCCAAAATAATATGGAAACCGACGCGAACTCGAAACGTCGCCGACTCTCCCTCTCATATGCCAGTCTCCCTCTCCATTCACTGCTGCACTCGCTGTATGCAGGGCTGGCAGAGCCAGAGTTCGCTCGAGCCATGAATACGAATTCGCAGTCCCCAAAGTGGGGGCACACACACAGAGAGGCAGGTCGGGTGGGCGCAGAATCGGCGCGCTCTCGCTCGCCCGTCCACCGCCATATCGATCGCGTATTGATTACCATTCGCTCTCGACTTCGCACAGGCGAGCGCCGCCCGACCGACGAATCACTATATTTACGGCTATATAGACGACATACACGACATACCAGTTCTCCAAATATAATAATAGGAATACTTTCACTCAAACTCTAAAACAGTCGACGCTTTCAATTGGTTTCGCAAAACTCATAATTGTATTTAAGCGCTAAATGATTGTCAAAAAAAGCTATTTATCGATCTCTCCCCCAACCCATGCCATCTACCCGTCCCATCATATATGCCCATCGCATCGAACCATGACTTATTTTATCAAAAAAAAGACATCTCTCTTTATTTGGAATTGCCTTTTACACAGTTATAGTTATATAGCATGTTATGCAATGTATGCACGGCTTAAATGGGTTAAAATATTTGGCGAAATATAAGAATAAAATTTATAAAAGAGTTTTGCAATCGAGTCGCTCGAATGCGGGGATTAAAAGGTGAGAAACGAGTGGTTAATATCGATGAGTGATTGCGAGCGAACGCAGCACCAAATGATCAGATTCTTCTGCCGGAGCGCAGCGTACGAGACACGGGTGCAGTCGACTCCTGCTAAACGGCGAGATTAATGACATGTAATTAATGAGAATATCGTAAATACAAATCCGAAACGCCGTTCCAAACCTTTTTCGGCTTTGGTTCGCATTTCGGTTTCGCTCGTTTGCCGACATTCGCGCTCTTAATGTCCGAATCGATCGCTTTCTTCGCTTTCTGGACATCAGATCAGATAAAAGTGAAAATAGATATCAATTCTTAATATCTTTCGATTACTTTTGGTTCCGGTTTCGCGAAAATCGATTCCTTAGCCGTCGGCTCGGGTTCGGCCGGCGCTCTCGTCTTGCGTTTCGAGGCCTTACCGGTAGTCGGCAACTGTTCGACCGACTCGTTTGTCTCAGCCTTAAGCTTTCGTTTGCCTCTCTGTGCAGTGGACACAGACTCCTTCGGTTCGGGCTCTACAGGTTTGGGCACTTCCGATGACTTGGCTAAAGGCCCTCTCTGTGCTCTGCGCACCGGTTCTTTCGGTTCGGGCTCTTTGTGTTCGGACTTTTTCGGTTTGGGTTCTTTCTGTTTGAGTTTTTTCGGTTCGGGCTCTACCGGTTCGAGCACTTCCTTATCGCGTAACGACTTCGTTAGCGGCCCTCTCTGTGCTCTGCGCACCGGCTCCTTAAGTTCGGGCTCTTTCAGCGCAGATTTTTTCGGTTTTGACACTTTCGGTTTGGGCTCTACCGGTGTGAGCTCTTCCGGTTCGGGCTCTTCCTTATCGCACAACGACTTCGTTAGCGACTCATCGGCGCTAAAGTGTTGACACGATTTGGGTTTGGCTGCGGACCGAGTGCTCCGTTTAGGCTCTTTATTAATCGCCTTTTTCTCCGACTCCTGTGCCTTAGCCCTAGGCATTCGTTTGGCTTTAATGGGAGTGACGGACGTCACGTCCGGCAACGAATCGACCGGCGCTGGCGTTGGCGCACATCGACGGACAGGCGCCGGCGTCGCCACTCTTGGCGTCGCTACTCTTGGCGTCGCTTTCACTCTGGGCTTACACTTACTGAGAACGAGAGTGCGGGCGCCGAAAGTGAGCCGATCGTTGTTCTTGAGCTCGAGTTTCCGCAAACCGGTCACCGGTTGGCCATTCAGTTGAAACGGCGAGCCTTTAGAGCAGAGAAAAGCAAAAACTTTAGCCAAACTTCGGACCAAAAGCGCACTTATCGGGCGAACCAGTGAGCGATCGGATGAAGAACTCATTCGAGTGGACATTGTTCTCGTTGGTGAGGACCTCGATCTCGAAGCGGACCATTTCGGCGATGCGGTCGCTGTCGTAGATGCGGATGTTGTCGTCGGCGGTGTTGCCGATCGTCAGGTGCTTCGTCGTGATCGCGAACGCGGCGCGACTGCACTTCGGGTCGCTCTTCGGCGCCAACACGGATAGGACGGCCACGGGATCGGCCATTGGGTTCGGGCGTCGGGTGTCGACCGAATAGCAAGTTTAGACAAAAGTTTGTCACAAAACGCAATGTTTTTGTTTACGTTATTCTCGACTTAGGCCTAGACTTTGTGCCGATATTTGAAACGCAAACACAACTGTTATAACTGTTCGCTTTCACATACAATACTATTTGAGATTACGCGCAATAGTGAGCTAACAGTATGTGATTCTATACACAAATAGTACTAAAACAGCGGCGAAATACGTTATGCGCTATAATCGCTGTTATTATTGGCGCTGCGATTGTCAGTGCATTGAGTGCTGCAGTCATTCACTAATTGTGTGTTTATTTAAAATTACGTAATTATAGCGGAGAGGGTAGGGATGGTAGGGATGGCATAACGTAAGGCATATGCGGACGAAAATAATCGGACGGAACGCGTAATCGCGTCGATCGAGTCGTGTAATCGGGGCTTAAGTTAAAAATAAAATCCTTTTCCTAATCAGAAATCGGAGCCAAAAGCGTAGTCGCAGTGAAAAAGTTGGAAAACTTTCAAAAACTGCGAACAGAGAGTCAATGCCTTCTCTGATTCGCTGACGAGTGGAGAGAAAAAAATTTGAAAATACTAACAATTATCGCATAAAGTACGTCAACACCGATCACACCACTCACACCCCACAGACACATAGAGACACACATCTGCGCCACAGATGAGCTATTGTTTGGCTGGGCTTTGCATTTCGCCTTAAGTGGCATGCTGCAATTTCAGCTTATTCCTATATGGATTAAAAACTAAAATTAAAGTCAAAATTAGCAAGATGCATTTGGATAACACGATTTTGCATAACATAATTAATTAATTAAATACATAGATGTGTAGCGACAGTCCGCCCACTTCGGTGGCGTCGGCACGTAATTACTGGAGAGGGCGTCGCCAACGGAATAGCCAACGGTCTCTGAACACCATTTTGAAGCCATATTTGAATTGAATTGTATTTTCTTTTCCCGCTTTCGAGCGAAAAGTTTTGCGAAAAAGCGATAAATCGGCGAAAATCGTGCGAAAAGTGTTTGCAATCGTTGGCTAACATTAGGACCGAATCGACGCCTAAATCGTAAACAAATTCATTGATTTCACCCCAACTTTTCGATACAAAGTTTGAAATTTCCCAAACAATTACCTAAACAACAGACGCCGTGTGCGCTGCGAAACACCCGAACCGACGCATTCGCGCGCGACTCGACTACCCGTCTCGTGCGCACCCGAAGCGACCGCTCGACGCAAGTTTCGGCTGTTATTCTCCCGACAACTGGTCTGTCATCGCGACTGAAGGCATAGCGATTCGATCGCCGAACGGATCCAAATGGTCGGACACCGAGAGCTAAAGGATCTCAAAACGGACTTAAAGAGGTCGTCGACTAAGGCCGAGAAGAGGACACCGAAGCAGAGGACGAATTTGGACCAATCGCTCAACTCTTCGCCGAAAAAGAGTTTGTATTTTGTTTTTGTCTTTGGGTTTACCGTTGATTCGCATAAGACTTTCGGCGACTAATGACTGAACGCATGTCTCGCGCCCGTAGGCCCGGCCGGCAAAGGACGTCCGCGTTCGCGGTCCCGGAGCCGCACACCGACCCGTAAGCCGGCCTCGCGTACGGTTACGCCGCGCGTCAAGTCGAGCGCCAGTAGTGCCAAAAAAGAGACGCCGAAGTCGGCGCTGAAGAGCAAATCGACGCCAAAGGCGTCGACATCGAAGAGCACATCCGCGTCCACTTCGAACCAAACGCCGAAACGCAAATCGGAGGCCAATGCGAGCGCCAGTAGCGCCAAAAAGGTAAAGACCGCTACCGACTCGACGCCGAAAACCCCGGGCACTCGGCGTTCGCTGCGATTACAACAGACGCCGCGCAGTGACCAACGGCAGGCGCGCGGCACCGGCGCCCGCAATGTCAGCTTCGACGACAGCCACGGGCGCCGCTCGCCCGGCGCACAGGAGAGCCGCGGATGGCTTTCCTACTGTTCCGTAATGTAATGCTAATGAAAGTGTATTTTTAAATAATCGACTCTTTTTTCGACATTCATTCGACACTAAACTGTGTTTTTGTTTTTTTAATCAAATTCTGCGAAAAGCCGATCATTTTTGACGATATTTTTTATACATTTTTATTTATGAGTTCATTATAACGAGTATTTCATTATATATACGATATATATACCCAAACAAAGCATTTAGTAATTAATTTAACATTAATTTAATTACTGATCGACTGAATACCTCTTATTATTATTATTATTATTATTAATATAAATAATACTCTTTTTGGTTCCGAATTCGTATCGAAAGCACAACTAATTGATACGATTTTAGCGATAATTAACACAATTCTTGAGAAAAGTTTTTGGTTTTCAATTAAATTAGTCGAACGGCTGACGCGTCGCTCATATCGAGCGTCTAATTAGTCGCCTATTCTGTAGAACGAATACACCGTTTGGTGTCTAAAATGTTTGAATTTTTATACACAAAGTATTTGAAAGAAGTATTTTTAGACAAAACAAAAGCAAATCCATTGCGAAAATGCGTTCAATGCGTATGCGATCTCTCAAAGCAAAGACGCGAAAGACTCGGTGTCTCTGATCGACGGCAGCGACCGCTTCGATGACGCGATTAGAGATAACTTCGACTTTCGGTATAATAACCGGACGGATGGCACCAGTCGTCGAAACTGTTCGCCGCCGCTCCTACCGGTGCGATGACTGACTGCGTTCTATACAAAATTGAGCGCATTTTCCGCAATTTCGCGTTTATAACAAAATAAACTGAAAAAAAATGTATTAAAATATTGCGAATATTGAGCACAAAAAATGTTTTTCTATATTATAAGCATTACATCAAAACATGAAATTATAACTCATTTCCGATCAACTGTTTCGCTCTTTTCTATACAAACAAACATCGAATTAAATTTCGAAGTTTTCGGGTGAAGGCCTTCTCGATGTTCAAACACGAAACCAATAATTATTTGTTAATTTACATTTCAACTTTCACTTCGGTTTTACTCTAATATACAGTTTAATTAACAATCGATTTGACATTCATTTAGTTTTTTCTCTCCGTCTCTCATCTCATTAATTGTATTAATAAATCATTACTTAATTTATATTAGAGATCAAAAACAAAGTATATATAAATATAATTGACCAAGTATTATTAATTATTACCTAATTGCTAGTATTTTCAATGATACATGCCATTTTTAATCACATATTCATTAAATTTCTCTCTTGTTCTACCATTTCAATCATATTTTGTATTTTTCGGATTGATATTGATTTCAAAGATAGTTTAATCTCTAGTTTAATCTTTTTATTTTTAATTTAATATTTTATCTTGAGTTACACCAAGATCAAATTTTATAATGAATTCAATTTTATGTCCAAATTCTCATTCGTTTGAAATAAAATAAAGTAAAACTATTTTCATCTCAAACTTCAATTGACTTTTATATTCGATTTATTTCTAATAAATTTTAAATATTAATACATGCTTATTCGAAATTGCCAGTTACTCGTAGTTTTAGAGTTTAGCATCCTACTCTACTGAACGATGCACAGATCGGTTTGACATATACTGCATGTGTACATAAATTATCAAGTCTAAAATATGACTATTGGAATTTTTAAAACCAATAAAATCTTGCTTAAATATACTACGGCTATGAATAAACTACATGTTAGCAGCACATAAACAAGTTTATTTTATATACTCATTTTTTCGATACGGTTTATTGTTGAAATATTAATACAGATTAAATCTACACTGTTGAATCTATAGTTTATACTCGATGAGTTTTCCATATGATAACTTTTACAGGTGAATTTTACCAATAAGCAAGGCTGTTTCAACACGTATTCATCATTGTTAAGCATGCAACATTTGCTAATATGTAAATTGTATGAACTTTAAGTATAGCCACAATAAGTTGAGTTTAAGAGGTGTAGAAAAAGTTTCTTCTTATTTGAATGCGTTATAAGACTATTGGGTCTGTGTTTAGGAACAGCTATTCGGCGACACATCTGAAGCGGAAAACAAATCGCGATTTGAGTCAAACGTATTGTTGAACTCGTATTCACATTAATGGCGATTAAATCGATTTACGTTTTGATGATATGTTTGGCTTCAATGCGAATCAGTTCGGCGACGATCTCGTCATTAACGCAATTTTTGAGCGGCGGCGGCGGCGCCGCTGACCAGGCGTTGAGCGCCGGCGTGAGTCCGATCCAGACGGCACTGGCGGCCCCGGATTCGGTCAACTTTTCGTGTTTAGAGCTAATCAACTATTGGTCGCAACTGTTCAATGAGTTAATGGTGAAGCCGGCGGCGATCGGTCGCCAGTTCTTCGCGGCGGACGTGTTGGCGAGTCTGGGCGGCACCGGCCGCGTCTACCGGACCCTCATATCGCTGTTTAATTTGTTTCAAATCACGCTAAACGACCTGAAGTCGCAGATGAGTGGCAGCAAGTGTTTGGCCGAACAGACGGCGTTCTGCCGACTCGTCGACGACAACCTTCTCATCCATTTCCCGAATAAGCCGCTCCTCAACCAAGTGGTCAATCAAATGAACTTCTATTTAGGCAATAATCATAACTTCAATCCGCTCTTCGCCGCCTGGAACTCCGGCTTCTTGTGCTACAAGTGCCTCTGCCGTACCTGCTAAATAATATCCTGGGTTAAACTTGTTTTTAGATTACTTGCTAATTTGAGAATTGAGAATTACTTGTTAATCGAGAATTTTATCCAAATTTAGTTATAAATGTTAGTTTTGAATGTTTTTGTTTTTTAATAATTTTAAAAATTTGTTTTTTTAATTTCAATTATTTTTAAAGTTTTTACTTTTAATGTAAAATTCGTAAATCTGTATAAATAGCAGAAATAAATTGTCAATAAATTGCAATAACAGTACTATACAGTACAGCCTATGGATTAAGGTATGATTGAACGAAAATCAACTAGATCAATCAATTAATAAATGAGTAGTGCCTGAGTGTTGGGCGAGTCCTTGTTTGCACTCATATTCCTATTTTCGCTGAATTTGTTGACAAAACTTACGTTTAATTAGTTTTTCTAACACTTAATATAATATCAAGTATTTCATATATTTTATGATAATTTAATTAAACTAATGCTTCAAGTATTTAAACAATGTTATTTACTAAAACGAATCTATTTATAATGTCACTTTTCAAAACTAAGTCTATTATGCTCTTTATTTGCCGCTAATATTCCGATGCAGCGTTTGACGTCTTATTTGATGTCAAATATGTTTCGCATTCTCGACAACAAAGCGAATACGAAATTCGTATAGAAATCGGATAATAACTTAAGACTGAAGTCGAGAATGAATGCAAAACTGCGTTAAATGGATATTAATTCTCGAATTAGATTGAACTGAATCGGAAAAATAATTGCGTTCGCATTGAAAGATACAGTGTAGAAAAAACACGATAGAATCGACTCAACACTAGAGAAAAGAATTAAATCAATAGCTTTGACGCCCAGTTATGCGCAACTCATGTAAAAAGTCACGCAAAACACAGTCGACTCTTCGTTGGGAGTTCTATAGCGAAAGTTATTTGTTTCCAATATTCCGCACATTTTTCGCGAAAACAAATTCCTATTATATTCTCCAGCAATCGGATCGAACTTTTGCATCAGTTTTGTCGCTTCACTCAAAACATTTGTTTAAGTTTGTGCTTCACATTCGCCCCAACTTTCTCTCATTCACTCTCCTCTCAGCCCTCTCTCGCACTTCGCACTCGAATTCCTGTCAGCCCTTCGATTGTCGACAGAATGTCTGCCCGTCCTCTGGCCAGCGATCACGACGACTACGACGACGTCGAGGAAACGGTTTGTTAAATTATACACTTATTTTATCATTCTCAATTCTATTTATACATAATTTTATAATTTGCTTGGGTAAAACAAAAAATTAGCATGTTTAGAAATTGTTTATTTTTCTGCAGAATATATGCTAGCAAGTGTTTCATGATAATTATTTATGATTTGCCAATTCTTTAATTACAAGTTACAACAATAAAAATTAGTTAAAATTGGCGAAAAATTAGCAAGTTAATTAATCGGAATTAATTGCGACGTAGTTTTAATTGGCAATTGTAAATATATACAGCATATATTGTTTTCAATTTAATTTAATGCTCGGTATTTAATGTCAGTTTTAATGTCTCCAATTGCAAGAGATCTGTTCATTCGTTGCAATTTCAGGTCTGATTGATATTTATTGCTATGATATTCAATGACATGAATTCGTTTATTTGCTTTTTTCAAGTCATCTTATTTTACTTCAATACTTAATTCGC
>JAQIXC010001796.1:0-13018 GCA_034697605.1 Metabelba pulverosa
GACGAATTTGACTTTTTTCAAAATTTTAAGTTTTTTCAATAGATAAGACGCGTCTTATAGATGGAGCTTTAGGGTATATTAAATATGAATATAAGAATGAATACAAAATTACTATATTTTTTTTGTTTCTAAACTATATCGTTTAGTTAAATAAAATTATATCATTATTGCTTTATTATAAATTTTTAAAATTAAAACGTTTTATTTTTAATCTTGATAAGTGAAATTTAATATTTTTATTTGTCTAATTATTATAGATTTTTAGATTGAATAAATTTTATAAAATTCAAAATTATATAACTTAACAAATCAAGTTAATAAATAGCAAATTAATAATTTGTATAGCTAACTCTACTATTTAAGCTAAAATTATATTTAATTTATAAACAAATATTAATATTCATTTTAAAAATCAATTTTATAATAGCATATTCTGGAAGTTTAATATATTGACTTGTTGTTAATATAAATTTTATATTTTGCAATAATTTTAATTTTATAATTTATAAAATATTTTTTTATTAAATATATAATGAATAAAATAAATATATTAAACTTATTATAAACTTATAATATAATAAAATGATTATATAATTCTGTTTAAAAAATATTATAAAAACAATTTGAATAGCAAATGGTAATTATATTTTATCGAAAATCGTTTATTATAATTTTAGGTTTATATAATAATTATTAAATTGCTAATGGAATGCAATAAAATATTGACACACCTAATTTATATTTTCAAACTATTAATTTAGAAAATATTTCTATGTTAATATTTTAATTAAAAGGGAAAAATTGTTGGGTGCCCATATTTACACAACTTAAACATATTATCAAGAGTAATGTTGACCAATCTTGAAATGAAAACATTGTATCTAGCTACAAACAATGTATTATAAAATTTATATTATAAATTCCTATATTTATTAAAATAATTATTTCTGATTTTAAATTATTACTTAAGATTGTACCATACATTTATTATGAAAATAACACTAAACAATTTGAGGGATACGAAGCGCAGTATATACTTATCATGATGAAATATATGAATTTCACGGTTGAGATAATTGATTGCGCAATGATGTGGGGCAGCGAATACCCGAACCACACCTGGACTGGCGTTGTCGGCAAAATAATCAATCATGTTTGTTTTTATAAATTAACATATTTTAGTCACATGTAATAAATTTTTACTTTTATCAGAAGTTATTATTAGTTATAATAATAATTTATACCAACAAAAGTATATAATTATAGATAACAAGCACAACTATGTATAATAAATTATTAATGGTCAATATTTTAGTTTACCAATATGAGCATATAATATAGTCTTGCTTTTTATTTTAATATTTACGAATGGTTATTTAATATATTTGCTAAAACATACACTATTAAGAAATAATATAAGCTTTAAAATAGTAAAAATTAAATAAAATTATTATTGTTATTATTTTCATTGCAAAATAGAGCGCCGACATGGGAATTGGCGTAATAAGCGTCAAACCGGATAGGGCTCGAGTGGTCGCGTATTCGACGCCATACGACATCACTGCCTATACGTTTACGGCACCCATACCTTACGCACAGCAATACATGACAGACGTGTTTGAACCGCTCGACACAGATATTTGGACAATACTTTTAGCACTTATTTTATTTTATTATTTATTGAATCATATTATTTTAAACAAAATTTATCCCAAATTCCCAATCAAATGGTCGGTTGTGTCGGCTCTGTTCGCACAACCGATTCCTTTACTGTCGTCAACGCCGACATCACTCAGACTATTGACGTTTAGTTGGATTTTGTTGTGTTTTATATTACGACTACTCTATTCAGAAGAGCTTTACTCGACGTTAACAATAACCCGCTATACAGACCGAATCGATACATTTGATAAATTAAAATCTGCCATGCTACATTCAAATTTGAAATTAGTAATGCATAAAAATAATGATCATCTCCGGCGAATTTTGGTAATATAACTTTATCATGTAATAATAATAAAAGTTAGATGTGAATATTAAATTAATTAGGTAAATATAATCCAAAGTTTAATAATAAATGATAAAAAGTACATTTTTATTACGAATATTATAATAGACTTTTAAATATATTCTTTATGTGTTAAATGTTTGTTTTAATAAATATAGTTATTTTGCATAGCTTACGGTATATTCAGAATTAATATTTTAAAACTTATAAAAAGAAATATACTTTTTATAATTTACCATAGTAAATTATATACGGCATTTATAATTTGTTTTATTATAATTAGAATTAGATTTATTATTGTTATATACCCTAAGATAGTACTCACAATGTAAAATAACAATTACAAATTAGCAACAGATTGTGCGAGTGCTATCTTAAGGCATATCACAATATAATTTAATAAATACTTTGTATTACATATTAAGAAACCATATCTCAAATCAATCAAAAATCCAATATTGAACCTTGATACTGTGGCCAACGAGAGGAAAATACTGGTTAAACATCCACGAGATTACGTCACAATATCTTGGCGCTATGAGTTGGACTATGTACTTGCTCATTATCCCATTCGGCAGTTTGTGCCGCCACCCAATTCCAATACAAACATTTACCTAGATCTATTTTCAATCGTTTTGCAGTTAAATTCAAACTACACTCATGATGCTAATCAAATGTAAATAAGCATATTTTGCTATATAAAATATACATATATTAATTTATTCATAGTAAAATCTTTCTAATTAAATCGATAGGCAACAAAATAGAAATAAATAAAATATATAACGTTACATTAATTTTTTAACGTATACTGAAAATATGAAAAAGGTTAAACATTTATGATTATATATAGTTAAGATCATTCAAGCACAAAACTAAAAACGCTAAACTGTCATAATTATTTATATTAAGATTATTTAAATTAGAAGGTTTTACTGTATATGTAAATTTTTATGTACTAATCACACTTAATTTTATAGAATATCACGTATATTAAGCTCTGGAATTAATATGTATTGGTATCGATTATATTTTAAGCAACCTACATTTGTAAACAACCAAGATAGTATTGGTGGCAAACATTTGAATTTATATCAGTTAGCATGGTTATTCAAATACTATTTAATCGAATTTACTATTGCAATTTTTATACTATTCTGTGAATTGATCTATATCAGTGATGGGATTTCAAGCCAGAAAATCAAGCCAGGCATAATAATAACGTTGTAATGCAATAAATAGAGTATTAAACAAAATGAAATTTTTCAAATTTAAATTTACAAATTAGTTACAAAATGCATAAAAACATTAAAGATTAATTGTTTTAATGTTTTAATGTCGTTTCAATTTCTCTAAATCACTTGTCAATTTAATTAATGCAATTCATGAAATTGAACGCAATTTACAACTCTACCATGCTGTTTTGCAGGAAAGTCATAAGTATTCCCATCACTGATCTATATAATATCTCAAAGGAGAGTTTTAAGAGCTCATAGTTATATTTTAAATTAATTAAATTTTAAATAATCAAATCAAATAAATTTTGTAATTTTTTGTATAATCCTGCATTACACAATTTAATAAGCATTAGTTCATAATGTTGCACGTATCTTAAAATTATTTTCTTGTTGAATTTTTACACATATATTATGATAAATATTTATAGATTTACTTATATTAAATATTGCCTATATATTAAAATAGTTATTAATAAATATATCATAAGATTTATATATTATATAATGGAAAAATATTAATATTATAATATAACAAATATTAAAATATTCAATTTGCCTTATGAATGTTATAATGAAATGTAAAACATAATTTAAAATGTTTAAAAAATTAATTATATCAATGGACCAATCAATCAATAAAATTACATATACAATTGCAAACAACAAATACATAAATGTCAAAACCAGTAAATAGTTTTAGCATATTTAAAACATTAAATTTAGCATACTTTTTATATTCAGACAAAGATGAAACGATTTGTTTAGGCTAATAATCTGTTTTCACATGTTAAGAATTGAGTTTTACAAGAGTGTAACTATGTAAGGGTGTTGCAACTATTAATAGGAAATTGACAGCAATGTTTTAGAGTACAGAAATAAAAATCACAAGGTTAGAGTACAATAGCATTATATTATTTTATTAAATATAAATACAATTGTATTAGTAAATTATTCACAATAAATAATTTTATTTAAAATGTTACTTTAAATAATACATTAATTATAATAAAATTAATTGGACGTAATAATAATTAATATTTGTATTAGTGAAGATATGTTTAATATTAAAATTATATATTCAAAGTATTATTTATCTATATTTCAATACACTATAACATAATTAAATGTTATATTTAATTAAATTATTGATTTATATATTGAACTGACTATAAATTTGATTATCAATCGGTTTATTTTATTATAAAATACATTTAAGTCATAAAAACAACCAGTTATATAATCGCCCAATTATAAGCAAGTATCTTAATTAATTAAATAATTTTTATAATTATATGATATGCGTAGAGTTTAGTCCTTTGTCAAACACAATATGTTGGTTTTATTTTATATTTGAATGAATTAAAAACAGAACTAACTAGTATAAATTTGATTACGGTATTTAATGAATAAAATATTCAAGTTTAGACAACAATCATCAAACAATTATAAAAATATGATTGTAGGTTTGTACAATAAGAACAATTTTATTATAAATTAACTATCTAATATAACATAATAACTTTTGTTTATAATAATAAATATAAAATTAACATTATAAAATATAAATATAATAAAATAATATTATTATGTTAATTTTAAAAAATTATAATATAAGTTAATGGAATAAATATTAACTATAGTTAATAAATATTGTAATTTGTAAATTAATTACACATAATATAATTATATAACATAAGTTTTAAAACGTATACCCGTTAACCATAAATGACCAATAAATAATATTTTTAATTTTCATGCTTTGTATAAGCTGTTTAGAAATATTAATTAATACACAAATATTTAATTATAATTAGCAGATAATAATGGCACAATTTATAAAATGGTCGTTACATATTTTGGCGTTCACTATATTCGTTTACCAAACGACTTCACTGTTTATCGAGTATATGAGCGGCAAAACAGTCGTCAATACATCGCTGCGACTAATCGACGCAAAAATACCTGGTTTTACAATTTGCTACCCAACGACTATATCCATGATAAAATATGCAAAACGTTATCCTAAGTACATGAAACTATATAAAAATTATATTAAATTATTAAAAATAATTGAAAAAGATAACAACTATTTAAACGAGACGGAAACAAGCATGTTAAATTACGTAATAGTAAAAAAATATTATGGTTTATTCGAGCGATTGCAGCGAAACCTATTGGCAAATCTAACCGTAAATGAGTTGATGACTGATTTGAGCTTTGATTTAGAGCTTGAAAATAGTGGCAAAATTTCTGATTTTGAAATGCACTTTCGACTATACTATAATGGTGTTGAATTACACTTTAACAAGAGCAATTATTTTCAATCGATTGTCCTCATTGATGGAAAATTACGCAAATGTTTCACAATAAATATAAATAGAACATATCATGATACACTTAATATTCACGTCAAGAGAAGCTTTCGTTTGTATATTAATGTTAAAGCAGCAATATTACCACCCTGTATATTTAATAAACAATTGTATTTTGCAATTCATTCGGATCATGTCATTCCTGATTTTTATGATAAATCAAGTTATATTAAAATAGGAAATTATTTTAGCACGATTGAATACTATGGTATCCAGACGCAATTATTACCGGCGCCGCACGAAACCAATTGCCGTACGTATGACACGTACAGCAACTTTAGTGACAATAATTCACGTATTAATTGCATTTATAAATGCATTCATAAATATCTTAATAGAAATTTAAAATTATTTTGCATTCCAATATCGAACCAATTATTGTTTCAATATAGTTTTAAAAATTTTACGCATTTAAAATTTTGTGCTAAATTTAATAATGGTAAAATTACTAATTATACTTATCGGCATATATTTAATAATTGCAATGATAAATGCCAACAAAATTGCGTACAAACCCTGTATAATTTTTATGTGAAAAATGAGTTCGATTATAAATTATCAAGACATATGTTTTTCATTGATGTTATGCATAATGATTTACCCGATATTGTAAACGAGCATGTACCAAGATTAACTTTTATAACATTCGCATCCGAATTGAGTGGTATATTATCGATTTGGTACGGAATATGTGTTTTGCAAATAATAGTTAAGATGTTTGACAACTATTATAAAACTATTAGTTTAATAAAAATTAATAAATATTATAAACATGTTAGGAATTTACTTGCTTGCAATTATTTCTCGTTTGAAATTCGAATTTGTCAAACAATATTTGCAAGATTTAGTTTTAAATTAATTAAACAATTGATAAATTTTATGCCAATATTATTATGCATTTCGGGTCTTATATACCAAACATCGGACTTAATGTCCGCATATCTGAGCCGTCGGACAGTTGTGTCGACAAGTGTTGGCCGAATATACCGAATATACCGGCGCTTACGATGTGTTTTCGCAGATCTTTCTCCACTAAAAAATTATTCCGTAAATATCCACATTTGCGAAAATTGTTGAATGATAAATTTCCACTGTCCCGAAACAATACGAGAAAATATAATGTATTAAAATATAATTCGTTTATAATGAATAAATTGGTTGTTAATAAAACATATAACGAAATCTATGAGTTATTATATTCCGAGATAAACAACAATTTTCACGACTCGGGTATCACTGTTCGGGCGTTTGACTCTACGCACAGTTACGCCGATTACGCGCCGATCGTTAAGTTTGAAAATAGACATGATAAATGTTTGACATTTTTCTCATATTTCCACAAAAATTGGCAAAATTTACATATTAATCTGCAAAATATAACCATACTTATTAGACGTAATAGTAGTTGGTTTACTTCAAATAAACATTTGCTTTTTACACAATTATTTTATTTAGCAATACATTCGCCGAACAAATTGGTTCTTGATACTCGAAACGCGTTTGCAATCGAGAAGAGACACAAAACACGTATTAAATTCAACGCAATATCGACGCGACTATTGCCGCCGCCGTATGAAACCGATTGTCGTAATTACTCGTCGAATGTCAAATACAGTCGAATCCGCTTTCGAAATGATTGTTTAGTAAAATGCTTTCAAAAGTTGGCGCAAAAAGATTTGAAAATCGATTGCATTCCTAATTATATTAACTATTGGTATCGACGCGACAACTTGGGAAATGATACAAACAAACTAGCATGTAATAGCCATGTTGATTTCTCACGTTATAGGTAGAAAATATCATTTAGTTATTGCACTTGTTAAACTTATTGTGTGTTGGGAAAATTTGTTTGCTAATATTTATAAAATATATTTCTAAATTAATTATAGATCAGTGTGCGAGCACGCATGCAAACCAAATTGTTTCGAAACTAATTATCACGCACGAATTCGTAATAAAACGCCGTTATTAAATGTGCATGATTATTGTGTGATAGTTATCGAACACAACCGGTTGCCGGACGTCATGTACGAGCATTGGCCGGCAATAACTTTGACGATATTTTTATCAAATTTCGGTGGTCTTCTGGGACTCTGGTTAGGTGTGTCGGCAATAGACATGTTTAATTTCATAATTAATTTTTTTTAATTGTTAAATAAAAATCAAAAGTTTGTATTACATTAAACACCGCGAGTTATAATTTAGTTAAAAAACAACATGTAAATAATAAATATATTTTATTTAATACAGTCACATCTAAAAGTCTGTAGCCATTCTCACGTAATTAATGAATTAAAATGATATTTATTTTTGATATATAATATTATGCAAAAATTTAAAATTCAAAAACTTAAGATATTCGCGCTATAGAACTGTAGGCTACAATGCCTACAGAACAATTTTCAAAAACGATGTGTTAGAGCGTTTTAACTAGCATGTATAGTTTAAATCATATTATTATAAATACATTTTGTATATTATTTAATTTTGTATTATTGTGTTAAATATATATTAAATAAAAATAACGATTATTATTATTCTGTTTATTCTGTTAATAGTATTATAAAAATAATTTAAATAACAAATGATAATTATAATTTTATCGGAAATTGTTTCTAATAATTTTTTAGTTGAAGGAATTTATAATAATTATGAATTTGTTACTCTAATTAGAAAATATTAGCATAGTTAATTTATTTTTTTCAAAATGTATGAAATTGTTTATTAAATTTAATGATATGTTAGCATAATTAATTGATCTTTGCAAACTATTGATTTAGTAATTATTTTTAGTTTACCATTTTACTTATAATGCAATAATTTTTTCAAACAATAATTTATTTACAAAATTTACTTAAATAACTATCAAAAATAATGTTGACCAATCTTCAAATGAAAACATTGTATCTAGCTACAAACAATGTAATAAATAATTTACATTATAATTATTATATCAATTATTAATAATTTTACAATTAATTAAGATTCCACCATTCATTTATTATGGAAATAACACTAAACAATTCGATGGATACGAAGCGCAGTATATACTAACCATGATGAAATATATGAATTTTACGGTTGAGATAATTGATTGCGCAATGATGTGGGGCAGCGAATACCCGAACCACACATGGAGTGGTGTTGTCGGCAAAATAATCAATCATGTATATTTAATAAATTATTATTAATAATAAACATTATTTAATTAAATACAATACATATGTACTAATCCAATACAGCTATAAAGTTAGATCTGAACAATATTAACTTTTTATAGAGCACATTTCATTATCTATTACTTTTATTAAAATTAGCATTATAAATATTTCTATTAAATGCCAGTATTTTTAATGATTGATCAATTTTTTATTTTACAAAATTGATTATACAGATACTTATTTTCCATATTATTCTGATTTTTATTAATGATTATTTAATACTTGATATCATATTTAGAAAAAATATTAACATATAGTTTAATAATTTTTAAAAATTTATTGTTATATTTGAGTGAAATTTAATAAAACATTATTATTATTATCGAATATAGATCGCCGACATTGGAATTGGCGGCGTAAGCGTCAAACCGGATAGGGCTCGAGTGGTCGAGTATTCGACGCCATACGACATCACTGCCTATACGTTTACGGCACCCATACCTTACGCACAGCAATACATGTCAGACCTGTTTGAACCGCTTAACACAGATATTTGGACAATACTTTTGGCACTTATTTTATTTTACTATTTATCGAATTATATTATATTAAACAAAATTTATCCAAATTTCCCGATCAAGTGGTCGGTTGTGTCGGCTCTGTTCGCACAACCGATTCCTTTACTGTCGTCAGCGCCGACATCACTCAGAATATTGACGTTTAGTTGGATTTTGTTGTGTTTTATATTACGACTACTCTATTCAGTAGAACTTCATTCGACGTTAACAATAACCCGCTATTCCGACCGAATCGATACATTTGATAAATTAAAATCTGCCATGTTACATTCAAATTTGAAATTAGTAATGCATAAAAATAATGATCATGTCCGGCAAATATTGGTAATATAAACAACGTTAACATTTAATAATAATATAATTAGATTTAAAATCTCACATAATTTAGACAGTTCATAATCTTAATTTAATATATAATAATATAAAGTACTAATTTAGCACAAATGAGAATATAGTTATATGGCATGTAACCCATGTTTTAATTAATATTTTGCATAGCAATAATATCATGATTTAAATTTGTAACATTATTGAAGTACTTTTTATTATTGACCATAGAATTATATTACATTTCTAACATTTTACAAATAAATAATTATTTTAATAAATAAATATTTTATATTGTGGTGTGCCGTAAGATATTACTCACTATGCAAAATAGCAGATATTAATTAGAAACAGATTATTATCTAATAACATATCACAATATAATTTACTAAATATATTCTATTGTATATTAAGAAACCTTATTTTGCAATGATCAAAAATCCATTTATGAATATCGACACCGACGCCGCCTTGCGAGGAATGATGGCAAAACACCCGCGAAACTATTTCACCATATCCTGGCGCAATGATTTGGACTATATACTCGCCAATTACCCAATTCGGCAGTTTGTAGCGCCGCCCAATTCCGATACAAACATTTACCTAGATCTATTTGCAATCGTGTTGCACTTAAATTCAAGCTACACTCATGATGTCAATCAAATGTAAATAAACATGTTTTGCGATAAAGCAACATGCATTAATACACAAACAGTAAAATTTAGATTGTTAGGCCATAAAATGAAGATGGCTAAAATAATACAATATATACTTTAATTTGCAAACATATTTTGAAATTTATAAAAAGTCACAATTGCATTTTAATATACAGTTTGCATAATTTAAAATTAAGAGGTTTTACTGTATATATTTGCAATTTTTAATTTATTAGTAAAATTTAAATATATGTATATAGATTAACACGTATCATAAGCGCGGGACTCAATCATCATTGGTACAGTTTGTATTTCAAGCAAACTACAGTTGCAAACATCCATAATAACATTGGTGGCAAACATTTGAATATAAATCAGTTAGCTTGGTTATTTAAATATTATTTGATCGAGTTTATGATTGCAATTTTTACTCTAATCGTTGAATGTGTCTATGTGATTTTTCAAAGGAAAGTTGTAAGAGCTCATAATTATACTTGTGATTAATTAAGCTTTATAGAGTTATTCAATGAAATTCTGTACTTTTTAACATCATCTTGATTTAATTTTATATTCAATAAATTACAAAAAAAAACTACACAGTGTATACCTGCTACCTCTGCCAGTTTAACATATATATCTCTGTTTTTAACAATTATCATGGAGGTATTAGAAACTAAAATATAAATACAATTTCTAGTCATTTTATTTGCAATATTCGAAGTATTCGCAAATATTTCGATTTTCAATAAAATATTCAATAATAAACTTATTCTACTTAAATGATTAAATAAACTATTTTATAATTTTAAAAAATATTAAACCAGTTCATTCTCGAGTAGTTCCCTTAAAGTAAAAATTCTGATGTTTTATTTATAACTTGTTAAAATAAAGTTAGAAAAATATTCATTTAAATTCACACAAAAACCAGTATATAATAGCGATGTAACAACTATTTAGACAAACCCAGTTCACTAATGCTTTAATACTTAAGTCGAGTGATAAGCAAAATATGTGTTAATCCTCTAATCCATAACTGGTTTAGTAAACGGCTATAAAAACGGATCACAAGTTTCGAAGTTTTACAGTATTAGTACTCAGCTATAGTCGTATACAATATTGCAAACAATCAGTAATTTTGTGTTTTTGAATACAATATAATAACTCGAATGCGATGTCAATCCCCGCGTATCCGAAGTACTCGTTCGACCGCTTCGGCGATGACTTATGCGAAGAAATATTAAGTTATCTCTCATTCGACGACTCGTTTTGCTTTGAATGTGTGAACAAACAGTGGTTTCGATCCATACATCGAAGACAACGCAAACTCACGATTGACGAGAAATTTGTGTCAAAACTCAACAAACTATCGAAAGAGAAGTCATTGAAGACATTCGAGTCTATTGTGAAAAAGTGCGAAAATGTTAACTCAATTGAAATCAAATATTTCTCAGATCTGTGGCAATCAGTATATTATGAAAATAATTTTGATCTAAACGTAATACTCGAACCGATTCTGAAGTACTGCTCAGATGTGACGGAATTTGAATGCGATTTCAGTGAAGTGAACGACAAAAGCATTGATAAGTTTTTCGCGAAATACGCGAAACAATTGGAAATAATTCGCTTTCGAGTCAATCGCTTAGACTCTGAAATCGAGTCGTTTTTCGAGCGAAACATCAGATTTTGTGTGAATTTACGCGAATTCACAGCAAATCGCTATTTGGACTACAATTGGATGTCTCTCTTCATTGATCCGAATATATCGTTCGATAGTTTAGCGAAGATTAGTATTAATCTGAATAATGAAAACATCGATGAATTCGAAATATTTGCAAACATTTATCGCAAAACTTTGACTTCACTTGAAGTGAGTCTTACAGAGGATTTGGACGAGAATTACGTAAATCTATTCACAAATGGATTGCAATTATTGTCGAAATTAAAGTCTTTGTCTATCGAAGCAAAAGAAGAACCGAATAATACGAATGATTTAGTGTTTGAATTGATTGAGAAAATCGCAATCATTTGTCCGAAACTAACGGCACTTACCGTACAATTCCGATGCCAAGCGTATAGTCCGCGAGAATCGCGTGAATATGATTGGTATGATTTGGACGACTTGGATGAGCCGCCGGAACCGCTTCCGAAACACGCGAAAGCATTCGCCGAAACCACCGCTCGTTTCGAGAACTTAACGCATCTCTCGCTCTGTTCGTCCGATTTGATGCGATTCGCGTTTCTCGAGTCAGTCCAGAGCCGAGTGCCGAGACTCGAGGTTCTGGTGAAGCGAACTGAAGATTATATATCGGGCGAAGAGTTGGATTCGTTGGCAGAATTACCGAACCTTCACTGCCTTCGAGTTAATCATCGCTTTCTCGACGCGACGTTTGCACTAAATCTCTACTCTTTCGGCACTAAATCGAAGTCTATTCGAAGCGTTTATTACAATAGTAAACGTACAAAAGATTATAAAGAAAGAATCTGAACGAATTTAAACTTTAATAACATTGTTCTGATTCAAATTAGAAATATATTTATAATGTATAAAATGTAGCCTGTGCAATTATAATTTTAATTAAACAAGAATAAATTTTTTCAATTACTAATTAGCTACAAAAAATGACCAGATATGCGTCAACCGCCGTCGGTAACGTTTACAATGCAACACTCAATGCGAT
>JAQIXC010001797.1:0-13015 GCA_034697605.1 Metabelba pulverosa
TTAAATTTTTATGCGTTATTACGCTTTTTATTTGTCTAATAATTTGCTGCAATTTTATGCAAGGGTTACAGTAATTATTTTACTCAACAAAATTAAGTAAGATAATGAATTAAATAAATTTTATTGCACCATTTTAAAGTTTTTATCTCACCCTGCTAATTTATGAATTACAAATTGCACTGTAACTCTGTCGGCTCTGTCGGCTCTGTCGGCTCTGTCGGCTAACAAAACGGTTTCACCAATTAATTAAAGCAGAGATAAGAATAAGGTTTGCAATATAAATGTTACTAGAATGTTTCTACAAACTTTCTACATAAAGTTTCCTGATAAATTTTAATAAAATTATATGTGAAAATTGAAATTAAACATTATAAGATTATATAATTTTCACATTTGTTAAAATCACAAATCATGGCTTAAATTTAACAAATAAAACATACAGAATACGGTATATTTTAAAACCTTGTTGTTATTAACATATTTTTAAAATCTATAAATTTTACGCTTATAACGCGAAAATCTATAACGTTATTCATGTTCATAAATTCACTGCGCAAATTGTACTTTTACATGTTTAATTTTAAATAAATTATAAGAATAATTAATAAAAACAAAACCTACAATGATTTGCATTCTATATGTCATTATGACTATACAAACAACAAAATATACAGAAAATTATTTCTGTTATAAAATGTCAATCGTATTGACTTTACCGGTTATAATGAGAATACTATGGAAAGAATTTTCACTTTTATTTTTCTACCAATTTCTTAACTCTAGATAAGAAATGTGTTTACTTTTCTGAACTAATTTTTTTAAATGCAAAATTTAATATTTTAAAATTGCACTCTTGATAAGAAAATATGTGTCATGCTAAATTAGATAAAATTGAAAATTACGTAGAAATTGGTTAAAAGTTTAATTAAAATTTTGGAAATTAAATTAATTATTCTAACATTTTATTGAAAATATTGCAAATTGCAAATTAATTATATAATTTTAGAATTAATCAATTTAGCAACACTGTAATAATCATTTCATTAAAAAAATAACATAATAAGTTTACACGTTTAACATTGATAACTTAATCATCGCGTTTTGCAATAAATTTAACAAAAGTCACGTTTTTATATCAAGATAAAAATTTAATATTAAAAAATCTATTAAATTGTGACTTAATAAGCGTTTTTCAAAATATGTTATATATAATACATAAAATAAATAGCTTTGAATTAATTTACACTTATCAACAAAATCGCTTAAATTAGCAAAAAATAATTTTTAGTTCAGTTCTTAACTATAGCACAGTTTTTGCTAAACTAATCGAATAGGAAAACAATTTATTCATTTATACATTTAATAATCAATGGCCCGAATAGACAATCGGTTTAATGAAGGGTTTAATTATAGTGAACTAATCGGTCGTATGAATGGGTAAAATGCAAATACATTAGAGAGAAGACAATGAATTTGCAGCCAATGCTGACTTCATTCGTAATTTAGAGAATTAGCCATTGATTGGCCAATAATGACCACTCATTGCTACACAAGTGATTGCTTTATGCATGATAAAAGCAATGTGCATTTGATTCGTAAAGTTGGCTGAGTTCACCAAGATATTTGAATAATAAATATATACTCAGCTTCCTTATAAATTGATCAAGGTAATTTAGAAAAATAGTACAATTAAACTAACATTAATTCTATTTAAATTTTATCTAGCTAGCTGCAGGAACTATGCATTAATTGTAGTTTAATTTTAATTTTGTTTTATCTATTGATATTATATTTGTACCGTATGTAATATTTATCTGGGTTATTCTACTACTTTTCTATTAATAAAATGTTTTTCTCTTGAAATATAGAAATTGTTAGCATTCTTGAATTTGTTGTTAATTGTTTTTGTTTGCCGTCAACCCCCGTAGCCCTGTGCATGTTGGTAGGAGTGCTGATATTCCCGGCCGGTTGGGACTCGGCTACCGTCAAAGAGGTCTGCGGCGCCGACTCCGACAACTACGCGAGCGGTCAGTGCGGCCTCAGATGGGCATTCATTTTGGCGATCATTGGAGTCATTGATTGCATGGTTTTGTCGATTTTGGCCTTTGTTTTGGGCACCAGATATGTCGAGCTATTGCTACAAATTGATTTTATATATAATTGGTTACAAAAACTCGTGTATACTGCAAATTTTAAAGTTTATAGCGCATTGTTTAAAAAAAATTTTAAACTAAATGTTACAAACAATTTGTACAGTATAAAATTTACATTTGAACTTTTGAATTGTGTTTAAAAAATTTAGACCCAATTATAACAAAATTAGTTAACTATTTTAGTATTCATAGTAAATTAGGTGCAGTTAAAATTATTATCATATTTCAAGTTCATTAGAGCTATTTAACAAAGCTTAATTAGAAACGCAATTACTTAAATTTCAATAACAATTTGATGCAGTATAAAAGTGTCAACGAACACTATTAAGCATGCAAAATTGATTGTTCAATTGATTGCCAGACATTAATTAAAAACCAATTTGTTAACTTTGACAAGTAAGTTTATCAATATTACTTCAAAATGTGTATCAAAATTGTAAATTGCTTATTTATATTTTAAAATTAATAAATAATAAAGATTAATTTTAGAGTTATGATAATATAATTATTATATATTGTTAATGACTGTACTATCAGATGAAAAAATATAAGAATTGAATGCATTATAAAAATAATTTAAATAAACTTGAATTTTATGCTCAAACACTCATTTAGATCTTCAGACTTTGTTATTCTTTATTTGTGGTTTTGATTTTATCATGGCACATAAATTTTGTATAATTTTGAATAATTCTATTTTTAAAATGTTAAAAGAACTTATATAACCATTCTCAACACAGATTTTTGTTTTAATTCAAACTAGATACATGTATAATATTTTATAGCTATAAATAAAAGTAAAACAAAAATAAAATATCCTATGCATAAATATAAGTTATTTTTATATAAACCACTATTAATTAATTTTTATACTTGCTTCAAATTATATTGTTTTATTGAGCATTTAATTAAAAAAATACATTGTTTACTGACAAAAAATACTAAATCAAAACTCTAAAATTAATAACAAAAAGCTGTGTTTAAAATTATACTGTATTATCAGCCGGATATTTGAATTTAATAATGGTGCATTTATATTTAATTGTAGATACGTTTAAACTAAATAATATTAAAATTTGCTTTTTATATAAATTAAGCGAAAATTCTTTTAAATGTAAAGACCAATTCGGTTATAATTGCAATTATTATATTCTTAATAATAACTGCAATAAAAATTCAGTTAAATTTTATGCTTTATATTACGTATATTTATAAATCAATTTCAAATAATTATACAACAGTTTTGAAATAAATTACTTGAATCACGACCTCTGTATTAAAATCCTGCATAATAATTTACAATGATGCTTTAAATAAATTATTCTAAAACTAGTTTAATTGTAAAATTATATTTCACTTTAATAAATGTCAAAATTACAAATTCATTACTTAAACTAGACCAATTTTTAATTTAATAATAAAAATTAATATAAACATATATTTTATTTTTGAATAGATAATGAGATATTGAAATTCGAAAATAAAGAAAATAATTTCAAATCTAATTTGTTTAGAGAAAACATTTGTGAAATTTAAAGCAAACTTTCCTCATAGCCTCACCTATTGCTTATTTGTTTAAAATTTCATTTAATTTTTGCGATTGCATGCTTAATTTTGTTGTTAAAAATCAATAGACTTTTTCCTTTAATTATAATTTTTTGTGTTATTTATTTTATTCAGTTTGTCTTCAATACGGAATGTCACGAATTCAAGCATTTTATGCAATTTATAAGATAATTATATTGTAATTTCAATTTTAATTATAATTTGTTCGGGCTAATTTTAAGTTTATTCCTGAATTCAAGTTTTTAAATACAAAGTTTTTAAATACTAAAATTAAGTTTAATTAATAATTGCTGTAATCAATGTAAATATCAAATAAAGATTAGAATTTTAATACAAAGTATAAATTAAAGTAAAAGTAAAGTAATGTATAAAATCATTAAGTCTTACGAGGAATAAAAAATTATCAAATATAAACTTGGTCTAGCATGTAACAATCGTGCGTTAGAAAATATCCAGACAGCGTCAAATATATTTTTAAAAAGTTATGCTATTTTTAGCTATGTAAATATTTAAAAGTAAAAATTTTAATGTTATTTTACTAAATTTTGACAAGATTAGTTAATTAACGCTTATGTATGTAGCATACATAATACAATTACAAGATTTAAATTTTATTTATAAATATATATAATATTTTACACGGGAGATTTGTAATTAAAACCAAGATTAAATATTTCAATAACTTGTTTTCTAAGATTTTAAATTGTTATATTTTTTCATTAACAATTATGTTTATATTGTCATTACAATTAAAATTCTCTATCGAATAAAAATTATATAGATGTTAAAATATTAAAATGATTAAATTAATTTATTGCCATGTTGTTAAATACTCATAGTTCATTAGAATCTAATTAGATTAGATCATTAGTTCATTTTAAACCTTTATCAACTGATAACATTATATAGCAATTTAAGTTGTACAAATTATTTAATACTGTATAAAATAAACATAATTTAGCAACATGCTCATTAGAGGTGCCAGAAAGTCGGCCCGTTTTGGGTCTCTAGTGCTGATTTGAATTTTGAAAATTGCGAAATAGACCAGAAGTCCAACATTAACCGCAATTAGTAGTGACACGAAGTAATAATAGCATGCTGATATAATGCTCGAAAACAATTCATTCAAACTTCAAACTTAATTCGACTAAATCCTCAATGGATTAGATATAAGAACTGAAATTGCAATAAGATTTCGAAAATATAGACAAACCGTTCGCTTGGAATGAAAACCCATTTGAAAGTCAATCAAAACACGAGTTATAGATATTCTTTTGACGACCTCTTATATACAGATCGAATATATAGCAATGCCGTGGTTTGCAGTGCACTCATCAAAAGTTATCATGACAAATCCAAAAGTTTTTCAGACCTTCAAATCAAAACATATATAGATATTCACTCTCCACCCAACCACCCACCCTTGTTACTACTTTATTTATAGCGACACCTGCTCGTTGCTGCAATTTTCAATTTTATTTTTTTAGCACAAAGGCAAAAGGGGGCGCTTTAGTGGCCAATTTAAAAATTTCACTTTTGCTTTTCTAAATTACTTTATTAATAAAATCTATAAAAGACCATGGTCATAAGTACCGAATAAAGCCAACGGCGACTGATATTAAAAACCATCCTAGAAAATTACCTTTACGAAACTTATTTTAAAAGCACTAGGTAAATGTTACCAAAACTAAAATAATGCATTAATTATTGTATTGCATTACAACAATATTAAAAAGCACTTTTTTATTTGTTTAATAGATCGACTTGTTTTATTTGTTTATTTGGTGATACTTTTTGATATGATCGAATAGCTTGTTGTGACAAATAAGTTGTTTGCTTTGATGACAGTCTATACGTTAAATATTTGCGAAACGTTTGCGAATAAAGTTTTGGTTTATTTTCTCAGTCGTTGCGAATTTAATTATTTAACCCATTTTTGTGTTTAATTCACTTAATTGATTGCGAAATGAATGACTTACGAACACTTATGGTAGAGGTATTAAGCTAGTAGTGGGCAGTCTTGTTGTTTATCATACTTGATCGTCGATAAGGAATGTGTTTACTTGAGAATGCGTTGACGAACCGAATTGCGAGCGAAGTCTTGGAAAATGAATACGAATTTTCAGTTCGAGTTTAATCAATACATAAACCAAAAGCGGATTCTGAAGAAGATATTCGACGAAACGCTGGTCGCCGTCAATGAGGTCGCCGTCAGTGAGTACTTCTCCAAAGGTATGGTCCGAACAGTGGTTTAACTCAATTCGACTCATTTCGGCTCACATTTAGGCCAGTTTTCGGAGATCAGTCTCAAAGAAGAGGACGAAAAGTTCATTCGCGAGATAATTGAGACACCGATTGGTGTCGTTATACTCGGCTCCAAGTCCTGGGCGAAGGCTATCGTAGCGAACGAACTGTTGGGCTGTTCTCTCCTTCCCGTAAGACTCGGATTGTATGGAAAAACACTTGAATTGACTGAATGTGAGCTTTGGAACCATAGGTCGATAACGTCGAGCGACCGAACCCGTGGCGAACGGTTCGGTTCCTATACGGCGCGCAAACCGTCGTCTCGTTAGCGGTCGCGCACTGCTATGAATTGGTCGAACACTTAGCCGTTTACGATCAGGTCTGGCAGACGATACCGAAGTGCGACCTCGAGCTCAAGTACGGCGACGCCAGCTCTGTCAGAGACCCGGGCTATCACTTGGCAACTCTTGAGGTGAAACTACCGCATCCTCTGCTCAAGGATGACGTGCAGATAGTCGTCTCGCCCGGACTCAACGACTTCGATGTCGTCCACTCGTGTTGTTTCCATAATATCAATCCGATTGTGATTTACGCGATTGCCGGCGAAGACGAGTGTCTCTCACCGCTCGACGTCCAGCACTTGTGTGACCTTCGGGTCAAAGAACCAAAAATTCCGGTTTTCTTCGTAAAGACCAAAGAAGTGCCGACACAAGCGCTCTCCTCTTCGCCCAGTTATTCGGACTTCTCGGCCTCCGAACTGACCGAATCCCAGCAGCACTGGTACTTCAGGCAGCAGTCGCTGACAATGAGTCCGCCAATGCCCAGCCCTCCAGCCCTAGTCTCGTGTTCAGTGCCGTCCACTTTCGCTCACATGCGGCCGAACCCCCAATTCGATGCCTTTCACTACAACCAGTCAACGATGGCTCTGTACCAGCAGTTGTGTAATTTGGGTTTTCTCAGCCAATGCCGGTCACAAATGAGAGGCCAACTCACGCACGAGTCGGTGGCCAAGAAGTCTCGGCGCGACTACTTCTACGACGTGAACTCGGAGTTAGTCGAGAACTTCAACAACTTCTCGTCGATTCTGCTGTTCTTCCGGAACATCTTGCGCTCGAATCTGGTCTGCGCCGCAACTCTACTCAACGAATCGCACAATCAATGTCTTCGGATGTTTATAATGACGGCGTATGACATGACTTGGGATTTGCAAATCACGCCAAAGCGGATCGAATACGCGAAACAACGCGAAGCCGAACTGTTCTCGTCTTTGATGGCCATCGCCAACAAAAAACAGGAGGAAATCAAGCAATTGATTACCGAAACCATCGATTTCATGCGTTCGGATATTCTGAATCAGGCGGCGAACCACGAGTTCACGAACCCGATCCTCAACCACAACAACGTGAGCGCCCGTGAGCTCCAGAACTGCACGGAAGAGGTGCAGGACTTAGTGCTGACGCTCCTCAACAGTGCCATCGCATCCAAACTCGTCGGTTCTGTCGACTATATGCGCGAGTCGTTCATCGGTACTCTCGAGCGGTGTTTGACGCGTTTGGAGGCCTCGTGTCTGGAGGCGGGTGAGCCCCAGGAGGCGTCCAATGCGCTGAAGGAGATCCTGAACGCCGCGTATCAGATAGAAGTCAATGTCAAGACTTCGCACAATATTCTCCGCGTCTTATGGGAGAAGATGAAGCAATTGGTGCAAACCGTCTCCTGGAAGCCCTACCCGTGCGTCGACTGCGACTGGAAGAAGAAGGTCGCCAACGACGTGCTCGACAGCCTCAGTGAGTCCCGACTCGCGAAGAGTATATGTCTTCAGTTCAGGGATCGACTCAAGGAATCGCACGACTCGTTCACAGCGTCTCTCAAACGTTTGGGTAAATTATCGAAACGTTTTGCGTTTAATCCGATTCTTATATCGAAATTCAAATCCCGTTTCAGAGGCTTCACATTCGGGACGAATGCGGCGAACGGACGACCGACGAGAACAGGTGCGCAAGAATCACGCGCCCGGTTTCGCCCGCTTTGCCCTCGAGTCGACTTCTCTTATCGATGTTATCATACATGGAATGCCTAAACTGGGCCGAGAGATAGGAAGGGGTCAGTACGGAGTGGTCTACTCGTGCGAGCGATGGGGCGGTTACTCGCCGTCGGCCATCAAATCAGTTGTGCCGCCGGACGACAAGCACTGGAATGACTTAGCGATGGAGTTCTATTACACGCGTTCTATAGCCGAACACTCGCGAGTTGTACAGATCAGGGGTTCGGTTATCGACTACACCTACGGCGGAGGCATCACTCCGGCAGTGCTTCTCATAATGGATCGGATGGTTTGCGATCTATACGCGGCGATCAAGAATGGCTTGGATTGGATGGCGAGGCTTCAGGTGGCCATTGATGTGATTCACGGCATTCGGTTTCTTCACGGCCAGGGATTAGTGCACAGAGACATCAAACTGAAGAACGTGTTACTCGACGACAAGAATCGGGCGAAGATAACAGATCTCGGCTTTTGTAAACCCGAAGCTATGATGTCCGGCTCCATCGTCGGCACACCCATACATATGGCGCCCGAACTCTTCTCCGGCCGTTACGACGGAATGGTCGACGTATATGCGTTCGGAATACTATTCTGGTATATCTGCGCCGGACACGTCCGGCTGCCCTATGTGTTCGAACAGTGCCAAAGCAAAGACCAGTTGTGGACAGTCGTGAAGAAAGGTCTGTCCTTTCACTCAATTTCCGTTTCGTCGGCATTTAATCCATTGCTTCCTCGCATTAGGCGCTCGACCGGAAAGACTGCCCCAATTCGACGACCAGTGCTGGACTCTGATGGAGCAGTGCTGGAGTGGAGACCCGGCCCTCCGACCACTGCTCGGGAACGTCGAAACCAAACTAATCGAAATCAAAGAACACTATAAGAGAAGTCAACCGCCGAAGGGATACAACAAAAACTATATGCGAAGCAAATCGAGTAAAACCAAAGTCAGAGCCAATTAATAAACCAATTGATCGAAACATTTGATATTTTAATAGAAATTTGAATTTATTTAAATCTAATAGTTTTGATATTTATGGAAAATAAATTTTATTCGTTTTAAACATTAAAAATTGAGTGCTTTTAATGAATTGATGAATAATTGGTGACTATTTCAAACGAATTCGCATTCGTGTACGAGTGTTAGGCCAAGTAGTTGAGGATATCCTTCTGCGTCGGATCCCTTTCCAAGTACTCTCTGTTTATCAAATCGTCGATACCTTTCTGTTTGGTTCGAATGGAAACAAAAATGCGTTAAAACACTAAACATTCGAAAGACATGTTTCGCTTACTTTAATCATCGGAACAGTTGGCGTGAATTTAGCGCCTATTTGGGTCAACACTTCGCCGACGAGTTCCTGATGTTTGAGCGCTTTTCGAGTCTTCATTATCCGTACGATTGCGGCCTTTAAGTCAAAAGCAATTAATTTACAACTAATTTGAGCCGTAATTCGATCAGCAATTCGAGTCAAACCTCAATCACGTATTTGCGCGACTCGTCGATCTGGCGGTGAGTCCTGTCGTCTTCCTCTTTGGTCTCGGCTTTGATGGGAACGTTAATATTCACCCTTTTCTTGCGGTTGTTGTATCCGGTGTGGAGCCGAAGCACCGACTCGTTGGTCAGTGGGGTTTCGCCGACTTTGAAGTCGGGTGCGTCGCAGAGGAGGAGCTTTATTCTCAGGAATACGACTAAGATCTGAATGAGAACCTCGAGTTTGATGTCGGTGTTGGTCTGCAGCTGTTCCACACTCATGGCGTCGATTTCGTTAAATAGCAGTAGAATTGATATTTGAAATACCGAAGCCTTCGCGCGATTACAACAGTGGGTATGAGTTGCGAGTCATTAGTCAATCACTAGAATACACTTACGGTGAATGTGTAGTCGCCTTTAGCGCTCCGGTATAACAGCTCGCCTTTGGAACGCTGGTAGTTCCACTGCAGTTTGCGGCCCTGGTGCTTGTTCACGTAGAAGGCCACATAACTGGTGATTCCCGACTCGAGCTGTGGTCCACACAATTGCAAATCAATTCAAACAATCCATTCAAACAACTAATCACTACTACATTACCTCTTGCGGGAGAATGAATGTGAGGGGAATCGGATTGAAAGGCGAGGCACTGGCGCTGATCACCTTCACTGACAAGTCCACTGTCGGTGCAAAACAAATGTAATTTTAAAAGTTTTAACTAATTTCGCATTCAATTGCAATTACCTTTCAATTCAACGGCAGATTTGAATTTCTCGTTCAAGTCCTTCGAGAGTTCAATGTCGCTGTATATGCGCTGCAGTTTAGACGTGTACTCGACTCCACACGTCTCCTATTCGGCCAAACATTCACAACACAACAATTTAGGGCTCAATTGTAGGCAATTTGTCAACACTTCGGAAACAGACCTTTAGTTTGCTTAGAAAGCCGGCCTCCGAGTCGTGGCAGTTCGAGGTGTCGGCCAGTAGTCGAATGGTCATCAGCTTCAGGTAGAAGTTGTTGAACACATCCTTGTCTCGGATGAACCGGAAGATGACAATCGCCTGATTCAACTGCGTCTCGAGATCGGCGCCGTCCATAGTCTTATCCTTTTTCTTCAGCAAATTGTCGCAGTATTTGGCCAACAGTTCCGGAGTTTTCTTCGACTTATTCTCCGATATTTTCGTCACTTCATTCTCGTTCACGAATTCCATGGAAGCCTTCGATTGGAAACAAGAGTTTTAGTATTGATTTGAGCGGAAAATAAGTCCAAACTCACGGAATCCAACGCTTTGAAGAAAACCGGATCCGAATTGAGTGATTCGACCAGAAGTGTGCGGTATTTGTCGTAAACTTTCCAAATAAGGCTAATGAAGAGGTTTGGGTCGTCGACGGCCTTCACGGCATGCAATTCGATCGCTTCGATGCCTTCTCTCTTCACGTGGTTTTGGAAAAACTCCGCTAAGACTTTGACGGCTGCCTCGAGACTGTGGACCAGTTTGTAGAACGTCTTCAGTACTGCCAATGAAACCCAAATTCAATACAATTTGTTTCAAAGCATTCAATAAATGCTATTCGACTTACACTCGATTTCGTTATTATTCAGCATTTGTTCGAAGGAAGCGGTGAAGCGATCGATTTGGCGAAGAATGAGCGCATCCTTGACAGTAGTCATGAGGGGTTCCAACAGGTTTTGGTTGAGATAACTTCGAACCCGTTTCTCCTCTTCGTCCAAACGAGTGGCGCATTTCAGGATATAATCGCGAAATGAGTTCTTCTCGAGAAACTCATTACTCTCGCGGACATAGAATTCGTTGGACTGAGCGATGAATGGCTTCTGAAATGACTCTTCGAAAACCCGAGCCGTGTCCTCGTCCGCCTCCCGGCCCACATGACTCAGTTCGACTGCAATGGCAAACGATTATAAATCCACTCAAACGTCTCGGTATTCGAAAACCTACCGAAACAGTCGACTACACCACTGACGAGATGGGCGTTAATGAGTTCTCCCTTCCGGTCCTTTTCGATGAGTTTGAGGACGCAATTGCAGACCTTTACGCCGAAGTCCTGCAGAAGACTGTCTCTCCACTGGAGTTTCGCCAACTGTTCGACAAAACCAATTAAATCGCTTTTAACCTAAACCCCAATTCAGTCAACAGGCCATCACTTACAACATTAATTTCGTGGATCTGGCGCTCGGCGTTGGACAGGCAGTAGAACCGATTGATGTAACTGCAGACGCCGTTCAGCACTTTACTCGAGAACTTGTAGTCCTCCCACTGGTTAGTGTAAAACTTGAGCAGTTCCTCCTCATCCGGGTATCGATTGCATTGCTGTTCGGAAACAAGACATTCAATTGGGTGTCGAAAGCGCGCAACCGATCGGCACATACCTCGCGGAGGCCTTCGATGTGCTCTCGAAAGAAGTCCTGAATTCGGCGGTAGATCTTCTCTTTAATGTTCGACTCCCTGTTGTTCCGCTGAACCGAATTCGTGTCACTCCTCATGTTTGTGCACTTATCGTGAATGAGGCTTCGGGTGAGAGGTTCGGGCGTTTAGTTTGGGTTTGGGTTGGGTGTCGGGAATGGCATACCTGTAGCACTTCATGTACTCCTCCATATTCATCTCCCTGTCCTTCGTGAAGATCTGATGGACAGTTTGATTAAACTGATCCATGAAATCCTCGTCCTGGGAGTTGTTGGTATCCATCGGGAGCTCTGAATTCCTTTTCCGACCTGTCGTTCCGTTTCCGGACAACACAAACACAAACCAAAAGACAATTAGTTTTTCAATCGACAAACAAATGTCTCATTTGATTGACTGCTAAAACGCGACGACAAGAGCCGACTCGACATCGAAATGCAAATACAATTCGCAAATACTAACCCTTTTTAGCCATTAATTGATTCAATTCTAGCAAACGTTAAACGTTTTGTTCAATAGACTGATCACTTCAATTGAGATAAATTGCTATAAAGTGATGCAATCGATCACTACTTTCGGTTAGATTTCTTAATTAAATTGCTTTGAAATGAGTTTAACGTTTCGTTCGCTTCACTCGCTTTCAGTCTTACCTTAGATTCGGTAAAATGAGTCTAAACTGTAATTAAGATTCGATACGAAATGAAGAGAAGAGACGAAACGTATTTCGATTGCAGTTCGCAATCGTTTTGCACTGAACACTGATTTCGTGTATTTTCTTCTCTCTATTAATACATTTGAAAAACGAAATTCAAGTCGTTTTGCGTCAATCTATTGCTCATTCGATACAAAACATAACGAACTTATGATACGCTCCCTGTGCTCGCTCTGACTGGCAGAGAGGCGTCGCGTGACGCGGCTAACCGACTGCCCCTAACTCTACCCCTATATCGCGCTATTTATTCACTAATTACGTCTATTTTGCCTAACTTTTTAAAAGCATACAAAGCGTTGAGCAAAGCCAACGTAATTAGTGGATGACATATGTGTGACGGGGGAAGAGTGAGGGGCTGTTAGTGATACGTACGATGACTACAGCTTCGACGAGTGCATGCGTTCACAAAAGTCT
>JAQIXC010001798.1:0-13007 GCA_034697605.1 Metabelba pulverosa
ATGATAAATTAAGTGAAAGAGGGTTTATTGTAATGGCCCAATGGCTATAGTAAAGGAACCACTGCCTATTGTTTATATTTATATATAATGATTAATCTAGTAAAAAATCGTTTTTATAAGCGCCAAGTTTACTTTGGCTTGATTTATCCTAACCTAAATTATAACATCCCATGATGCTCAACTGTGAATGCTATTTATAAAAAGCAATTATTATTTTAAAATATATTTTAAGCAATTTAAGCATTCCATTTTTTGCTGCATTCTAAACAGATCGAATATAGATGCATAATTATTTGTTTCGGAAAATTGAATTTCGCTGTCATTTGCTTTTCAAACAAATTATATTTTTTCAACTACTGATTGTTAGCATGAATAAATTATTACTCGCTAAAATAATCTTGCAAACTTTAGGCAAGTTTTATCTCATTTTTAGATTTATAATACCGAATAAATTTTTCATTTCTATTCTATTAATATTGATTGAAAATTCATATTTGTTTAGAAATACAGTCAAAACACTATTTAAATATTTAATGTCGTGTTATCTTTGCGCTAAACCGCTCAACATTTTTCTTGTTTATCAAGTTTATACGGAATTGTATTTTTCTTTTCTTTTTGTATATTTTTTTTTATCTCTTATTCAATCCATTTGTTCGAATTTCAAATTGTTCTATAAATCAAAAATGATTTAGATAAATTAAAACTTTATCTTTCACAATGAAACTTTCTATTAAATCTAAAAATAAACTTTTTATATCTAACATTTTTATAATTGAAAATAAATTTATAATATTAATCATATAAAATGCAATTTTTATTTTAAAACATATTAAATATATTGTAATTTTTAGTTAAACTATAAATTATTATTAACTAAATAAAAATGCATACATGTTATATACTTTTTTGCTAACTAATATACATGTACATAATAAATAAAACATTATGTGAATAAAAATAATGTAAAGGAAGCATCCCAAAATTTAATTGCCGGCAATTTGTGAACTCAAAGAAATATTCTAGAATTACTTGGCAAATTTTTCTTAAAGCATTCATTAATACTGTACTTGTGTAATTTTAAACCGATTTTACCGGCAACTTCAAACCTATTTGTTTTAAAATAGCATCCTGAATATTTAATTAACAACACATTTAAAATATTATAATAGTTTGTTTTATTTAATATCTAGACTTGAGATTATAAACTTGATTAAATAAATTAACATAATATAAATTCATTTTTATAATTAAAAATGTTCTAGCTAAGCATTTAAATTATACAATTTATCCAGATTGAAATGAAAATAATTTGGAATAGAAATTTGCAACATTAATCTTGTTTTATCAAAATCTAAAAACTAAAAAGTATATCCTGACATAATTAACATAAATTTATGCTTTATATTCAGTTAATTCAATGTAAGGACTGGTTTTGAAATATTTATTTCCCAAAATACAGTGTATTTTCTCGTTTCGAAAGGAATTCATTCAACGAAGAGATAGATTAAGTTCGAAATGATTTCAAGTGATCCGAAAGTATTTTTTACTGTTAAGGAAATAATCTCATTTCACATTCCGTGTGAAAAATTGTTTGAAGAGTAAAAAATCCTCTTTTGCCGAATCAATCGATAATTTTTCAGTTCAACAAAAGTAAAATCAATTTTTACGTAATTATAAAATAATTGAAAACTGTTGAGAAAATCGTGTATTTATTATCTCATTTTTTTCTTTGTAAAACAATATTTTGCACTGCTCTTGACAAAAGTGGCTTGGTGGAATGGATTCTCGACCAAATGTATGAATGTTTTTGAGACTCACATATTCTTTCGCATTAAGTAAAGTATGTTTTGATAGTTTCGATGTTTACTTAACTGTAAAAGTGAGTGACGACAACGCATACGACATATAGATTAGCGAAAAGCGTATTCGCAGTCAATATTAGTTGTGATTAATTCATTGAACGCATTTGCGGCACAACTTTTCGCAACTGTCACAACGTATACAACTTTTTTGATGTTATATTAGATTTTCGGTCCATATCTTAATATATTTGATACGGAATGCGACGCAAAAATGTATTTCTTAAGTCAATTGGATTTTATTGATTGTTGTGTTGAACTAATAAGCGATGTTCGACACGACTCGCGCCGAAAATATCTATACAAACCAAACAATCAGTGCTCGCATTCAATTAGTTCACACAAACTCTTTAGACGGCATTTGTTTCATTTGATTCAGACTTTCCTTTTACACTATATTCGACTCGATTTTCGATTTCGACTCTCCCGACACTCCAATGAATATATATTTTATCTTTTATTATAATACTAAACAACTTTTTTAAATTATTTGTTTATTAATATTGACGAGACGTCAAGATAGTAAGCAACAATGTAGTTGTGTAATACATTAATGTATTAGCCAATTTCTCTAGTCACTAGATTCTAGTGGATGTGTATATAACACAGTATTAGTTTATAAAACTAAATACAGTTAAATTTAATTACATAATAATTTTAAAAATTGTGCAATTTCTATGTGCAAATTTTATATTTACACAAGTTTTCGTGTTCTCGGTTTGTACTCGTGTGTCAGACTCGTTAGGCCCGCTATTTCGTCTCAATTTAAAACACAATTCTCTCTTTATTTATCAAATTTTTTTAAAACATTTAATTTTCAAATTATGATCTAAAACTTTTTATTGTAAAGATTTACACAGCAAGTTTATATGTTTTTGCCAACATGCAGACATCTAAACTAAATTTAATTATTTATTTTTGTATCTTTAATTGAATTAATAAACCAAGATGACCATGCAGTATTGTTGGACAAAAATACACAGATAATAAGATTTAAGTCTTAATAGCTTAAGTTGACTAGTTTTGACTTATTGCTGTACAAAAACAAATCTACTTGCCTAAATCGAAACTTGAGTACATTTTGCATTAACTTATAAATTAAGTTAAGCCATTTGATTATTTTATCATTATGTTTTAATTTTTACGATGTATATATTTATTTTATTAAGGCTTTATCATTTTGTAAATGAGTTATTAATTTATTAATGTATATTTTGTTTTGATATTATAAATCTTTTAAATTTAATTTTATATGCAAGTGTAATTTTTTTTTAATTTTTAAAACACTTATAAGTTATAACTTACATTAAGATAAACATATAAAAAATTAAAATTAGCGCTTAACGAAAAGATTTTTTACTAGATTACTCATTTCATATTTCAAGTAGAAATAGTAGCCAGTGTTTCCTTTTTGATAGCAATTGGGCAATTACAGTAAACTCTCTTCACTTAATTTATCACGGAACCATGCAAATATTTTGATTTAAAGATAAATTTAAAATTAAAAATAAGATAATAATTTAAATAAGTAAGTCAATACACTTTAATAAGTAAATAATTTGAAATTTAAAAATATTTTTCATTATTTAGGATAATTAAAAATTGAGAGTATGGAGAGTTAGAGGTTTTAGTGTAGTGGCCACTGGCCCACCAAATAGGAAACGCTGATAATAGCTTTATACTTAAAACTTATATTTGAACTTAAATTGATTTTGTAATGTTCAAAAATTTCGTTATTAGTAAAGTGGAGAATCAAAACAACTTATCTGTGTAATTTTCATTAAGCTTATATTAAGGGTTGTTATAATCATTAATTTATTTTTTTAAAGTTTTTGATGAAATATTTTAGAGTTTTTTCTTATAAGATCTATGAAAATCCTAACTAAAGTTGTAACTAAATATTAAATTTTTATTTGATTTTGATTTTTTAAATTATGGTATAGAAATAGTTTTATATTTCATTCATTCATTTTATAAATAATGTTTACCAAATAATTAAAAATTTAATGTAATTTATAAATATTATAATTCTAGTTTAATTTTCAAATTTTAATAAAATAAAGACATTCTGAGTAAATAGACTTTGAAAGTATACTTGTTAAATTTCTCATTTCAAATCATTATGCTTGATAACAACGCAAATTTTAATTACAATAATATTTTAAGGTTAAAAAATTGGAATTTATTTTAATTGAGTATCATGCCCAATTCAGGTCTGGAACAAAATAATAATATTCTGTTCTGTCTGAATATATCTAATTCAATATATTTAAGCAATTAAGTTTTAAATAAATATATGCTTAGCAAACAATTTAATATCGTATGAGTGAAGGAAATGGCGAACATTTGAATTGATTGAAAAGACGACAATTAAAGTAATTTATATTAATTTTGAGAAATAGCGAACAAAACGAGCGCTTCTCGTCTCTAATCTACTGATACTTAGATTTGGAAATATCCTGCAAATGGACTCTTGAATAGATGTAAAACTCGATGTAATGAGATTTCGCCGAATAAAGCATTTAATTAACGAAAGATCTTTTCTTTTCCAAAATCAAAAATCAATATCAAGTCAACCAAAGAATTTCGGTTTTTATGGCAAACTATTTGAAAAATACAATCGCTTTAGAGATGACTTAAATTAAATTTGTTTTGCACTGAAAGTATTTATTTAATTAATTCGACAAAACAAAACAGTTTTAATCAATTCTTTCCTTTTTATTAATTGCAATCAATTATTTTTCATTAAACGCATTTATTTACTGCTACTGAACATTGTTTTATGATGTTACACAGTATAAACGGCAATAAATTATCCATTAGGTTATTAGGCAATTCTTGATGGAAAAAATTGTATCCAAATTATATATTTAAAATTTATAAACTTATATCCGCTTTTAATCTGACATTATTCTTACTTGCCATTTTCTTTAAAATAAACTATTTTTAAAACATTTATTTATAAATATTTATTAGTTATCGAAATAACTAAAATGTACAATAGATTTGTAAAATTTAATATTTATTTCTTCAAAACATTTTCTATTGATTTAGAATTAATTAAGTTTTTAAAAATTTATTTGTTTTGCGGAAAACTTTTTCATGTTATTTTTTCCATTTTATTGTAGATAATATTGATTTAAACGTAGAAAATAAATAAAACAAAACAATTTCGCGTTTTTCGAAATAAATCCCCGAAAGAGAGCGGAGATATGGGAAAAAGTCCCATGAGCAAATAGGAAAATGGCTGAAAATTTTAAATTAAAAAAGCGGTTAAAATCTAAACTCGGCTTTTGTTTGGGAGAAAAGTGTTTTCGAGAAATAAAATATGAATGAAATAAAAGCGAACAAAGATTAGTGAATAATAAAATTAAAACTAATTTAAATAATTGAAACAAAACAAAAAAAAGTTTGTTTTCGAGTTAAACATTTGCATTGGTTTTTGAATTCGCAACTAACGAACGTCGGCTGCAGTCGTATGCGTCGGCAGTCGGCAGTGATTGCGTGCGTATTGTGTGCACCGAATGGTGTGTTGTGTTTGGGTTTTGTGGCATTGATGCGAGCGATGAATGCAGAGAAAGCAGTCAAAGCAGTCAAAGCAATGAAAGGCAATGGAGAAGCTAACGGGTATTGTGCGGAGTGTAGTGTTCGGGTGAATCGGGTGGTGCGGCTCATATCGAGCTCATTAGCCAAATGTGAATTGATTGCAATTATTCGACTCCTAATTCAAGACTCGCTTTCCGGGCGTTAGTACTGAATAACGGCATTCCTCTCTTCGCCGCTTCTTCTTTGTCAGCACACGATCTCTGGCACTACTACTTAGACGCGAACTGTATGTGCGCTCGAGTAGAGTGTTTAGTACTGCTGTGTGTTATGGCTTAATAATAGGCATTTAGGTCCGCATTAAACCGCTTTATATTCATGCGATGAGCCATCGCTGGAAAATGTTGAGAAAAACGTATAACAGTTTCGAAGATAGTCTCCATTTACTGTCACACAAAAAGGTCAGCTCTGGTGGTGTCGGTAGTGTTGGCGCAGATTAAAGAGTAAGCGTTCGCTCGAACACCGCAGACAAGTTGCCTGAACTCTACCCTATTCTCCACCAGTAATGAGACGATCGGAGCGACTGATAGACCCAATAATGCCGTCCGAACTGCTCATGCATTTAATTCTGCGCTTAAATTCATTATTAAGTTATTTCAAACAAAAATTCTATTTTTACTCAACTTTTTCGCTACAATTTATATTAAAACAAATAACTGATGCAAAAGCGCTTTTTTCGCCAGTATTCGACTAATTTTCTAATTAGATTCAATTTTTCACCAAAATCTAAAACAAACATAAATTTCCAAGCTTTAAAATGAGCGCATTTTTGCGCAGTAAAAAAACATTCAATAAAATTTATGATGCATTACATGAGAAGCGCATAAATCATTTGCGTATTTACAGTATTTACAGTTGGCTTTGACTTTAATTCAATTATGATTTTTGTTTGTATTTTTAACTTCGAAAAGATGCGAAACTCTTTATTTGTTGTTGATGTTTGAGCGCAGAATTTGCACTGTGTGAAAATTGGAGCAAAATTTCGAATTAATCTTTGGTTTAATATAATAATCGATTGCTATTTCGGGCTAAATGTCAATATCGGACGAAAACCCAAATTCGAGTCCTTTGAGTCCAATTCAATTCATTTAGCGCTCGAACGGCGCTCTAAACTCAGAAACTGATTGCACGGATAGAAAAATTGAACTTAAAATTGAGTTTCGCTTCTCCACTGCCGAACACACAATCAATTTGAGCCAGTTGCTTTTATTAATTGAGAAATGCGACAAATTATGTCTAATCAATGATTTGCCGGCGTTTGTGTGCGTCTGCGATGCCGTTATTGATTAATATTTAAAATTCGAGCTATGGTTTTAAATGAGAAATCTAGTGAATCAGTGATAATTAATTGTGTAGTCGAGTGCCAATCCTAGCGTTACTTTCGCCGAATTGAATAGAAGTGGAGATTAAGCGACTAATCGGCAAAAAATGAACGCCTCGTGTGTGTGCACTGCAGTGAAGCGCTATTCGGGTGAAAACTAGCCCTCATTTTCAGCTCTATCTTCGCCATACGTTTCGCCGATTCTCAGCCCAAATCTGATCGACGCTTCTCTAAGTCGCAGATTAAGGCCTCCAGTCCTCCACTCCTCCACTCCTTCACTCCTTAACACCGATTGCATTCTCGACACTATTTTGATTCAATTTTTATCACAATGCTTTTGCTTATCTTTCTTCCTAAATCTGATCTTGCTAATTAATTTCTAGTTAAGTCATAATAAATTTAATGAACTTCATTGCAAACATGGGTAAACAAACTTTTTTGTTTAAATGCTTTGTTTAACATTTCTTTTTTTAATCGTATCTATTTTTATCTTTATAAAATTAAAAATTAATTAAAATTTAGCATATTAAATTTTTTTATTCTAATTCCTTTAAGCGTAGAATGTGTGTGTGTATGCAATTCAAGAAACAATTGGGGTGAATTATGAGCATGTGCATTTCTATATTAGAATAACGATGCATATCTGACAGAATATTTTTCTGCTTTTAATTTTGTAATTTATTATAAGAAAAGATTTTTATTTAAAACTCTCTTCTTATTGCTCATTGAGTAGTGGAGGGGAGAGAGAGAGAGAGAGAGAGAGAGAGAGAGAGAGAGAGAGAGAGAGAAATTAATTGATGAGCGCTTAAGCCATTCAATTAATTCCTTTCCGAGAATTTCAAGTTTGTGAACACAAAACATAAAACACACGAATTCTCGATAGAGTTGCAGAGAATAGCGCGCAGACAGTGCACAGGCATTCGAAATAATCAATTTTTGCCAAAAACCAAATAAATTTAAAATTTTTTCTTATTTTACATTTTATGTAATTTGAGAAATAATCCGTCATTTTCTTTCTGTTTTGTGTAATGTATAAAATGTGAAAAACTTTTTGTGTGCAGAGAATTCATTGCACTTCGAATTTAATAACAAACATAATAAATGAATAGTTGTATTAAATTATTTATTTCGAAGTGAATTAGATTTCGAATGATTTTTTTGTTGAATATATTTTCGCGCAAAACATGTTTTTGTCGTCAATTAACACAATTGGAAACATCAAGACATCAATTGTTAAGATAAATATGTCTAACGTTGATGAAAGAGCTGATTGAAAATCACTTTCTATTTTAAGTCGTTTTATATTATTTTGCGCTAAAAATTCAAACATATTTTATCAGTTTTTCTGTCAAATTAAAGTTCTATCGTTTGAAAATAGCTTTTTTCGCCGCTCAGCCTAAAAGTGCTCTAAAATATGACACATTCGAGACATGAGTTATTCGTATATCATATTTCTATTTGATTTATGGCTCAGGCGCTCGAAACGACCGGAGCTTTTGAAAGACATTTGAAATTTTGAAAGCTTTTTACAAATCCATATTCCATTCGAAAATCTCATATTTTTCATATTCAAACAATTCGAGTCGACTATTATTAAGCTATCGTCAACTCAGATGTTTAGGAAAATGCGATGGATTTGCGATAAAACACTCAAATTAAGACAACGATTAACAAATATTTCGCTGATACTATACAGTAGTTATTTTTTTAAAATTCTTAATGCTATAATTTAAAATCCAATTTTTGAAAGTTTACTATTTATTGATTTTATGCGGATATAGTGTTTATGGAAAATTTGAATTAATTTGAAATGCAAACAACACGTACTGTAAATTACACGCTTAATATTTTAAACTAATATCTTAATTAGACATTGCAATTTTTTAGACACAAATGTTTGTTGTTATGAGAAATATTTTAATGAGAAAACGGCGGTTATGTGTGGTTTTGCACGAATAGCACCTGTTGTTTAATAAACCTAATAAAGACTCAAAATTTTTTTGCCTCTCATGTCATCTACAATGACATCAATAATTTAAGCGTAAAATTATTACAATTGTAGTATATTTTGTGTGTTTTTAGTCTAATTTTCTTTAGATCGCAAAACCGAAGTGTTTTTGTGCACTGCGTTTGACGCGAAGTAAGTGAAGCAAACAATTGAGTAATAGATTTAGAAATTGCTGTAAATTCATGACAAACGCAAAACACAATTAGAAGTTTTGTAAATTATTAGACAAGTATTGCATAAAAGCGCTTATTCTATCAAATTTTCATTCGTGAAAATAAGTGCCAGGCATAAATATTTCTGATATTTTGATTTCGCAAACAAATTTTGAAATTGAAAATTTTTTCTTAATAGTTTCCATTAATAATTGAGATTTTATAAAAAGAAAATTTATTTCATTTTATAAAAATGTAAAACTCGTTATATATTCGAAAGAAAATAAATTTTTTAGACAAACAAAAAATACAAAATATTTGTATAAATCATAAAAATACAAAACAAAACAAAATTATTACAAAATGTGATTTCAATTTAGGCCTTTACTACGGCATATATGCAGTAATTTTATTATGTTTTTTTTCAAAACATTTTTGGAATTCTTAACGAAAAAAATTTGAGCCCTATTTTGAAAATAAGATTATTTGTATAAAATTTACTCGTTTTGAAAAAATGATTTTTTCTTTTTATACATATATATTTTGCAGGAAAAAAACATTATATATTTCATCTACACGCTAGCGAGATAAATATTATGCATGACTTAAAACATTTTAAATATTTTTTGCAATGTAAAAAAGTATTTTATAGCAAATATATTTAATAGTTTTAAATTTTTTATATATAAATAAACTCACATTAAATGCGTTAAAATTCAGATAAATATTAAGATTTTTTGGTTTTAAATGGATTTTTGGCAAAAGATTTTAAAAACAAAATTTTTCGCAAAATAATGAAAATTCGGGAAAAAAAGATAATTGAAATGAAAACACTTTTTGACGTTACACTGCATCTTCTCGCCCCCACATCTCGAGCGCTGCCAACCCCTCTCATTGTCAGTTCTAATAATGATTTTTTCGACATTTATTTTCGCCAAAAATCTCCATTATTTGCGGCATTTAAAGCATTAAATTTAATTTATTATTCATATAATTGATAATAAAAATTAAGCGACGGATAGGAAGCGAATAATTTGCGTGGAATCGCGTTTCGCAGCAATTATTTGATTTATGCGTTTTGTGTTCGACTACTGTATTGTAGTTTTGCGCCAAAATATCTTCTTTTAACCGAGAATTAAAATTAACTGTAACATGTTCATTTAGAATCTCACAATTTATGTTGCGCTCCAAATGTTGCAGTTTTTCTAATTAATTTTTATCTAAAAAAGATGTTATCTTTAAATAATATTATTAATTATTTAGAGTTTTGATTTAATTTTGTTATTTTTTTGAGAAAATGTGACTTTATTTGCATTTATTTAATATTTAAAACTAATTATATTATTTGGTTTTAAATTCAAATGGATTTTTAATTAGTGAATAAAATGAATAAATGTGAATAAGCATGAATAAAATGTTAGTATGGAAATTTTTTGGTATGACATAAAAGTTTAATTTAATAAATTGAGTTTGGTATTTTGTTGAACTCAATGGCAAGTAAATTTACTGCAGTATTGATTAAATTCGAAATAAGATTTTTAGAAATATATACTGTATACTTTGAAGTTTTTCCCTTTTTTGGGTGCTTGAAGTTTTAGAAAAGAAATATGTAAACAATAGAGATATACAGACAAATACCCTGTTTAATTTTAAATATATTTTTAGAAATTTAAGCTAATTTTAATTCGGAAGATATAAATTATCAACAAGTTCAAAATGTTGTTGTAAACAAATGTTTCACTTTGAGCAAAATCAAAGATTTGAAGATACGATAAGATAAGATTTGAAGAAAATCAAATATTATTTTATTTATATGCAAAATTTTTAATTTAATACTAAACACAAACGTAATCTTTGTTCACAAATTTATTTAAGCAAATAATGTGTTTGTGTTTAGCTTTTGAAAGCATAAAAAGCTGTTTTTGTCTAATAATTGAAAAATATATTAAACTTTTAGTTTATAAGAGAATTAATGGCGAAATGTTGGCATTGGTTTGATATAACTCTCTTTTGGGAATATAACGTCTGATATATTTAAAAAAGTAATTTAGCATTCTTATATTTTCTATGTCCGCATTTATGTATATGAGTTTATACAGTGCAGTATACCTTACATTTTATATAAATATCACTATATATTTATATATGAATGACATTCTTATATAAATGTCTGCAATTTTGTATAAAATTTTCGTTTGTATTTGCGTTTCTAATTGAGAGCTCTATCGTTAAGCACACAATTGTAGCCTAAACTCACTCACAGACACACTATTTATAAATTTTTAAATTACTTTTTTTTACTTTTTTTAATATTTAATTATTTTTGGTTTTTATTATAATAACTTTAGTATTTTATTTTTTATTATAATATATTGTCATGTATATTTTTGGATAGCAAATTTTTTATGCTGATGAAAAAATTATGAGAATAAATTAAAAGCATGAAAAATTTACATGCTAAACATAAAATGGGTTTAGTCTGGCTTCCGAGTTGTGCAATGAAGTGTCTTTTATAGTTTTATTTTGTAGCCAGACAAATTATGACAATTTATTTTAATTTGAGTTGAAATTTCACCTAACCTGTTTAGACAAAAATAAAGCAGTTACTTGTTATAAAAACTAATCTGAATTAACATTTATAATTATTTTAAGTTATATTTTATAACTTAAATTTAGAACAAAATATACTTGATTAATTTGATTGTATATGAATTTAAAGAAATAATTTATAAAATAATATATTTTTAAAATCCTAAATAAAATTTGTAATTTTAAATCCAAGTTTATATATACTTATTTAATTATTTCTATATAATAACTACAGTACTATAAACTTTTTACATCTGTGAACGTCATATAAGGATGTATATTTACACTGTATTTAACATTTACTGTTTTAGCTTTAGCTCAATAGTATTTAATCTAAATTTTGCTAATATTTATAAAAAATTAATTTTAAATCAACACTATTTGTCGGACGTAATGCCCAAACGAATGGTATTTTCGGAACGAAATAAAATGTTTAATATTTAACTGCATTTTCTATCGATTGTTAGATTTTCTCAAATGTTATTAAATTATTTACAATTGCATTGCATTCAACCCAAAGTAAAATAATCTCTACCTTTGCCGGCGAGCGTGGCATTAGAGCACAGGTAGTAAACTGTGCAAAAAGTGACTTTTCCTCATTCGAAGCGAATTCTCAGAACTTTCTTCCCATCCAATCATTTATCACATGAACAATTTAAAATTTAATGCCAGTGACATTTTTTGAAACAACTAAATTAACCTTTTGATATTTAAAATTTATTTATACAATGTGATAAGATGAAACTAGAAAAAGAGTAAATCCACTTTAAAGTATACAGCTATTATTTAAGCAATTTAAACGAATACTAGATATTGTCAATGGAAACGAATCGAATAATTCGCTTAAATGAATTTTTAAGCTCAACATTATATCTGACACTTTCGACTCAAATTTAGTATTAAAACTAAAAATAACCCTGCTCTCTCTCTCTCTCTCTCTCTCTCTCTCTCTCTCTCCTCACTTTTCACTCCCTTCTTCGTTCCCTCCTTTCTTAAGCCATTAGTAAGGCTTCCGTAACATTAGTTTTGAGAAATAAAACACTTTATAAAATTGATTTTGAAATTAAAACAATTTGAAAACAAATATAATTATATTATCTTTGAATTTAAAATATATATTTAATTGAATTTATTTAGTGTTAAATTCAATTAATAGTATTTTATTTAATGTTCGAAATGTAATATAATTTTAATCTTGTATATTGTACGAATATACAGTATGTATACAAAAATCGTAAAATAGCATGGACATATAAACTTAAATCTTAAGATTAAGTTAAAATTTTCTAAACTTTCAATTACGGCTATTAAATGATTGTTTGATTAATGGTTTTTTGGCGAATATTATTTCATTTTTCTTTATGTCCAATAATTTTCGATACGATCGCAAACATTCCAAACATAAGTATTTTCTAAGGGGAGAGAGAGAGAGAGAGAGAGAGAGAGAGAGAGAGAGAGAGAGAGAGAGAGATAGA